>JAQQBS010000001.1:27027909-27124638 GCA_030347275.1 Microctonus aethiopoides | reverse complement strand
TATAGAATCCGACGAAACATGGCGGAACCAATCAAAAGCTGAGTAAAGGTGTCCGAACTCTTACTAGAGGGACTCTAAAATAAACTATCGCGTCACCATTCGCCAATACGCTCTCATATATATATGTATATATGTAGAGCAATACAAAAAAAAAGATTAGTTTTTTAAAACCAAAATTATGTTCCATTGTCTAAGCCCTAAGGGATATGTCAGCACATAATATATGACACATATATAATACACACATTGACATATTACTGAATTACTCATACTAATTACTACATGCATAACCAGTTGTGATATGTTGCAAACAACAATAGCATGCTCCTGAAATACAAATTAGCGAATGAAAATATATCAGTTAAAATAATACATATACTTATTAATATTATTTATTAATATTGTACATGAAAATATATACATGAGCCCATTACTGTTTATTCGTTTTCACTATTTTTTTTCTTCATTAAAATAGACACAAAACTTAAACAGCTGATTTGTTTAGTGCGTATGTATATGTTCGATAGATATAAACGAATGTATTAGTAAGAAGCGGTGGATGACGGTTACGGCGACCACATGTTTGTATAATCGTCGAGTGTTCAACATAATTTAAAATTTTGTGGCACAATACTAAAATTTTAGTTGAATTAAACTAGATAAAAATAAATGAAAACATAGACAAAGACAATATAACGTGTCCAAGACAGCATTTATCTTGATATATTTATGATATTGATTGATTTATCCCATCATCATCTAATTTGTGCGAATATAAAATGGCTGACCGTGATAGCGCATCAGAAAGTGATTCAAGCTCAATTGATGGTGGACCAATTATGATGCCACCCTCACCGGTAACCCGAGAGCAATTACAAAAACGAATTGAGTCTTTACAACAGCACAATCGTGTATTGAAAGTTGAATTGGAAACTTATAAATTACGTGTGAAAGCACTACAGGAAGAGAATAGAGGTCTTCGCCAAGCTTCAGTAATAATTGTAAGTTATTTCATACACAATTCAAAGATACTTTTTTGCTTTTTTCTCTATTCTATTAATGAATTTTTTGTATAATATAAATTATAAAATTTATCTGGTATATTTTTTTCATAAAGTCAACTAAAATGCAATCTATAATAATTAATTTGAAAATTTATATTGTGTTTTATTTATTCATATTATCTTATTATGATATAGCAAGCTAAAGCTGAACAAGAAGAGGAATTTATCAGTAATACACTATTAAAGAAGATTCAGGCCTTAAAAAAAGAAAAAGAAACATTAGCCCATCACTATGAGCAGGAGGAAGAATGCTTAACAAATGATTTATCTAGAAAATTGAATCAATTGCGCCAAGAAAAATGCAAATTGGAACAAACTTTAGAACAAGAGCAAGAATGTTTGGTGAACAAATTGATGCGAAAAATAGAGAAATTGGAGGCTGAAACGTTAGCGAAGCAAAGTAATTTGGAACAATTAAGAAGAGAAAAAGTTGAATTGGAAAACACTCTTGAGCAAGAGCAAGAAGCTTTGGTGAACAAGTTATGGAAGAGAATGGACAAGCTTGAGGCGGAAAAACGAATGCTACAAATAAAATTAGATCAGCCAGTATCCGATCCAACATCACCTAGAGATATTAATAATGGTGATACAGCGACAAATCTTAGTACTCACATACAAACATTGCGAAGTGAAGTGGCACGATTGCGGCACACTCTTATAATATCTCAACAGGAACATACTGAAAAAATGCAACGCTATGTGAATGAAGAGAAGCATATTAAAGAAGAGAATTTGAGATTGCAGAGAAAATTGCAATTAGAAGTTGAACGGCGTGAAGCACTTTGCCGGCATTTATCTGAATCAGAATCAAGCTTAGAAATGGAAGAAGAGCGTCACTATAATGAAATTGTTATGTCTGGTACTAATATCAGAAATCGTACAGTTTCAAGTCCAGTGCCATACAATCCTTCGCCAAATTCATCCAGACCATTGAGTCCTGGTGTTAATATCGTTGGTTCAACCTCTCGCGAAAATTTCACTTCAAATCGTTGCTTTGCTTGCGGCCAAACAATGATACTTCCATTTTCTAACTCACCACCGTCCGCTGGCGGACATATAGTTCCATCTTCCAGTAGACGCACTTCCGACAGATTTGTAAAGCCTGCTATTCCACCAACTATCGTTAGTCCCGGAGGTGCGTCATTAAGTGGACCTGTCGTTAATATATCTGGTGGCTCGCCCATGGATATTGCGAAAACATAAAAATAAAACTTTGAAATTTATTATCAGTCATTTACGCAGAAAGAAAAAAAAATGGATAAACAATCAAATAAAGAAATGAATAGGGTTTCATCTAGGTAATGGCATTTGATTTCATGTATCCTGACAACTATAGTGTATATTGCAATCAATTCGGTAGATGTCTCGTGATTAATATTTCATAAACTTATTTGGAATAAAAAAAAACCACAAATATATTTTACTTCAAAACTTGAATAAAGTTAACTGATGAAAATAAGAAAATGTTCTATTTAAATAGTCAGTTTTACATTAAGAGAGATTCTATAATAACCTAAATGATATGGACATTATTACATGCTATTGTCGATATATAAATTTTATTATCCCATATTATGTGTCGATAAATTTAAATGTTAATGGTTAATCATTCATGCTTCACAGAATTGTAATAATAATGATAATAATATTAACAATACGTAGAATAATAAATGTGACCTCTGATTCTGGCAACTGATCATTTATTGTATACGTAATTACATTAAAAAAATTATCACATTATGCTTTGAGAATGATAATCACGCGAATGTCAATTGTATTTTCATAATTGTAACATGCTATTAAAAGTATAGTCCGTCGGTTTTCAATCGTGTTAAATTACTTATGGTTGGGCGACATCATACAGAACATCTATAAATCATCTGGTATGAATTATCAATAAATAAGTACATAAATATATATATATTGAAAATATTAATTTCTTATAATTGAGCATATATTTATTTAATGAAAAGAGCATCACATTTTATAAGCTCTATCATTATATGAGTGTAAACAATGTGGGCTTATTTGTTTGATAAATAAAAAATTAAGCATAGATTTCTTTTGAAATACACCACGTTCCACTTGGACCACAATTGAATGGTGACAGGCGGGAGTTCCTAATATGTTATAATTTATCGTCGAGTTAATATTATATTGGATAATTTAGAAATTGTTTCCTTTACATTGTGGTTTTCACTTACAATTGCATAAAATCAAGTTGCCCATGATATGCTATGAACATATGAAAGATCTGCAAGTAATGATGGTATTTATAAAAATATATTTCTGATATTTGTTCAATTAGAAATGTTCATGCTTTTTTATTGTAAAAAATCATTTTATTTGAATTAAATATACGAAATTTAATTCTGCTACCTATAAATCTTCTGTTCTATATTTGTCAGAGTCACATCTATTATATATTATTGTATTGTATCAATGATTATGATCATTTTTAATATGTTTTACGTTATATTTTCATGTAAGTACATTATACGCAGTATAATGAATAGAATGCTCATTATTCCTCTTAAAATTATTCATTGTTACCATGTCTTACACATTAAAATATATATTCGTTCAATTTATCACATTTTTTATTTCATGTTACATGGAATTAATTTTGAAAAATAACCGTGGCACAACTAATGTTGTTATTCCTATCCATATAAGTAATGAAATGGAATCTTGATGAGTTCCTGGCCATGAAAATAAATCGTTCAGGGGCCATAAAATATCCCTAGGTAATATGATGATTGGTTGAGCACGATACATTTTTACCAGCATTATCATAATAATGGCCTGAAAAGATACAGAAATTTACTCAGTATTGTTGTAGTTTAATTTTTTCTGTTTATATTTATACATAAAACTTATTTTGCTTACATTAAAAAATTTTGCTGAATAATTGAAAAACAATTGAGTTTTTATGCGGGATGATATTCTCGTACAATATTGACTTTTGTAAATTTCTTTAAGTTTTGTATGTTTTCTCTGAATTTTTGTGTACTTGGAAAACTCCTCGACCATTGATATAGCTGACATTTCTTGCTCTAATTTACTTAATTCTATTTTTAATTGTTTTTCATTTTTGTTTTCAGAAAAGATCCGGGAAATTATCTGTATATAAAATAATCAAAATCATAACTTCGAACTTTCTATTAATCTTATACTTCTATATATAATTAATTTCAATTAGAATAATCTTAAATATCCATTAAATTAATTATAACTTACATATTCCATAATGAATGGGATGACGTTTGCAATAGCACAAATAGAAGTAGAAACAATTAACAAAATATTCATTATGATCCTTCTTAATGTATTTCTTTATTATGTAGAAAAAAATGAATATTATTTTCTGTTACTAATACAGAACATCATCAAAATGTCATCCTTTTGTTATGTTACAATTTTTGTTATATTTTTTTTCGATTCAAGTGCATGAAATTAAACATACAATGATACAAGTGAAATTTCCCGAGTCCACAGTCAAGTTTGGAGGGAGTCGAGACCTTATGATCAGAGTTTGTTGGACATAAAGGGGCCATTTTTATTTACTGAATGTGCGAGAAAGACAGCGTGACCGATATAGTGGAACCGCCCTGTGATAGGCTGAAAACTGATGGAAACGCATGCGCACTGAAATTCTATGACACTGATCAGTGCGCATATTATTTATCGTTGTTACCTACATATACACAAATGTATATTATAGATATCAGTATTACCGACCGTTTTGACCGGCTGTGGGACATCTGTACTCGGGGACAATTGGCAACATGGGCATTTCTCTATAACATACTATAGCGTAAAATAAACATAATATTTATTTATGCTATAGTATGTTATAGAGAAATGCCCATGTTGCCAATTGTCCCCGAGTACAGATGTCCCACAGCCGTTTTGACCTATGGCGTTAAATTTGTAAAAGTTTCTGATTTGTTTATATTAATATATATATATCATCGAACAATCCATGTAATGCATGCATATATGTATATATGTATGTACACATGTTCTTTCGAATGATGTAGTAGCCTGTAGAGGGCGCATTCATAAATATGTATATAGGCGTGCGTGTAAATGAGTAGTTGTATGTATGTATGTATGTATGTATGTATGTATGTATGTATGTATGTATGTATGTATGTATGTATGTATGTATGTATGTGTGTATGGATGCATGTATGTATGTATGTATGTATGTATGTATGTATGTATGTATGTATGCATGATAAGTAGACAATACAGGTACATGTATGCGCCTGTGTTCTATTTTTCAGTTGGGTCATATGTGAGACATGTTGTCAATACATTCGCAATACATACCAACACTTAAAGCGAATAAGTAGCGGTGGCTTTTGGGGAGGTGGAATTCAGTTAAATTCAAGAGAGTATGTGATACAACAAGGTAGATTGAAAGATACACGCTTCACGATAACATATACTAATACTACGATTTGCTGCATCTAGCGACACTTGTTTTAATTTTATTTTCATCAATAAAAATCAGTAAAGTTTGGTGTGTCAGAAAATTATTAGTGATTAGTGGTGATTGGTATTCGAAGGTGAACGAGTTCTCATATCATTTTTGCCAAAACTTCAAGCCAACTATTTAAATTTATCAACAAAAAATTGTATCATCGCCAAATAGAATGGCGTCGAGTAAAGATGATAACACTGAAAATGTACAATTTTTTGAGGGTGTTGAAAAATTACTTGAAATTTGGTTCACAAGTACCGATAATGAGGATAATAAACGCGACCTTCGGGATATACCTAGGTAAGTTTTCATCAATATCTGATCTGCATGATTTTATACATAATTATGCAAAATGAATGCTGTATTATAACCATGATACATTATTCCGCCGGTCTTTTCATCATTTCAATCCACCCCCTTTAATTCACAATGACGCATTTCATCTCTGCGCCAAATATGGATCTTTTCTTCGGTTACTCCAAATTCCCAATCAAAAATAACGTTTGCGTGTAAATTTAATTTTAATTTTTTGAAATAAAACACGTCCATAGAATTAAGCTGACAATGATTGTGATAGTGCGCAAGATAATCAAGCCTAATAATGAATTACGTCAAGATGTGTAGAGGTTTTATGTACTTAATTTTATTTTTATATACCAATTACAACTTTTTTTTTTCTTTCATAATCAAATTATCTAAAAATAATAGTGTTTTGAAGACATTAAATCCATTTTCACAATAGGCCAGTCAGTTATCTGAAAATGAAGTTGATAGATATAATTATTAAAAATATTCGTGGTAATACAAAGTATGATAATAGTCTACACATTTCACATGCTCATAATATTCTGTCAAAATAAATTATTAAATATTAAATATTAAATCAAAATAAATAAAAATAAATGTAGAAATTAAATTTCTACAAATTCAAATTATTATTCATCTATTTATAAATAAATAAAATTTCACTACAAATATAAAACTAGTGATATAAAAAATAATATATCACTACTCGATACAGTAAATTACTCTATGTGCATATAAATTGCACTTGGGCACTTTTATTATTGCTCAATTTCCTGGTCTCATATGATGTATGCATATGTCCACATGTAGCCGCACATGCGCATGCCATGCCATTACATGCATTTGATGTATTTTTGACGAACTTCATATATATGTATAATATTATTAATATTCAAGTTTTTCTATGATTATCTTATATTTTTTTCTTTGATTGATTTATCGTTTTTATATAATTATGAATTTCGATGTTAATTTTATAAATATTTTTTGTTGTTAAAGACATAGATGGGAGTCCATGTTGAAGATTGTCCGGTGTGAAATTATCAGCTTTTGCAGAAATGATCAGGTCGATGCATATGTTCTCAGGTAATTCACAATTAAACACGACTTAGTACTACAAACGGACCAGCCTTCTGTTAACTTTGCAAATTATCGAACATTACATGAAAAATCAATAGAATTATCCATAATTATCGATACAAATATGCACCCGTAAAATATGGTTTTTTTGGCGGTTGGGGCAGGGGAGAAGCTCATTTTTCACGAGTAATTTAATAAAAAAATTTTCAATTTTGTTTTTTTTTTATTGTAAAGTTTATTTTTGAACGCTATTATCCACGCAAATATCATCATGAAATATGATTATTTTATACATATAGTTTCAATTGAGCCGTATATTTGTCTTCGTATTAACATATATTATTACACATTATTTTTCATTAATATTGTATAAGAAAATATAAATGTGATTTATACATATGCTTAACGTTCGTGCCGTCTGGAGCTTTTTTTTTTACGATTATATTTATCATCTTAAGCTAACTAGAAGATCAATGAGCCCACGGTGGTTATCCGCACTGATAACCCGTAATAATCGTAAAGCTATTTTTGTGCACGAGGCTCATGTTAAATTATCGCAATCACAAATTAAATTACTCGAATATTTTCCTTCGTATGCCATTCAATTTGTGACATAATACATTATTCAATTATCCTGTCAATATTGCATTTGTTAGTATGAAATAATATTGTTTAATTTTCATAATTCAAGGAATTCCTAACGTTACTTATTTTCATTTTTGTATAGCGAAAGCAGCATGTTTATTGCAAAACGTCGTCTGATATTAAAAACTTGCGGTACAACAACGCCACTACAATGTCTGGAATCTCTTTTAGATCTTGTTGAAGAATATACTGGATTCAATGCAGTTGAGGTAATTCAATGAGTGATTTTTTCATAATTATTTTTAATTTACATACAATTGTTGTCGATATTCATCAACCTTGAACACGAGTATATATACTCTTGAGACATTAAGTTTTTTGATATACACTTGACCTAATGTATGTGAGTGATGCAGCTTTTGCATTTTTATATACATATAATACATATTTCGTAACGTATACATGTACTATGCGCGCGCGCGTGTGTGCATATATATATATAAGATAAACACGTGGTATAAGCATCGCATAGTATATTTTTCTCACTTTTGGTTTATTGATCTGTGTTTAGAGTGTAACATCTCACCTCACATTTACTGTGTTCATCATATTCCCCGCTTCTTTTTCCTATTCTTTCGTTCACTCGCTTGCTTATTCTCCTCATTCTTACACATTTTCACTTTCATTACACTAATCATCACCTGTTCATTCTCGTGATATTTTTTTATTTTTTTTTACTATATAATACTCAATAGGACATTATAAACATTAATTACATTTCAGTGTTATTATATATGTATTTAATATAAATGAAAATTTTAATATATTTCTGTTTCACTATTGGTTTTTATGTTCGAAAGGATTTATTTTATTCTCGCAAAAACTACAAACGCCCCGACCTACAGATATCACCACATCAGGCATTTGAAGACGAAGTGGCTTTGCTTGACACCATTTTTCCAGGTATATGTTTAATGATAATATTTTAGCATCTGAATTATCCATAGGTTGTCTTCAATCGTTTCATTTTTCAGATGGAGAGGCTTATTGTCTAGGTGATGCAGACAATGATTGCTGGTATCTTTACACATTGAATCGCCAAAAACTATCGCAAACGCCGTCTGAACCTGATCAAACTTTAGAAATATTAATGACGAACCTTGACCCAAACATCATGTCTATTTTCACTAGAGATGTATGCTCATCAGCAACCGAAGCAACCCAGAAATCTGGAATTGATAAACTTGTTCCTAATATGGTAATCGATGATTTTCTTTTTGAACCATGTGGCTATTCAATGAATGGTGTTTCCAAAAGTGTAAGTTTTTTAATCAAATATATTGAACTTACTTTATCAAATCATGCGATTTTTTTTACCTTTGCTTTGCATTAATAATTCATTAATATTTTAATTTTCCCGCCTTTTTCCTTTTTGCTAACAGGGAAGCTACATGACAATTCATATAACACCAGAGCCAGAATTTTCATATGTCTCATTTGAAAGTAATATACCCGAGGCAACATACTCTGAGGTTATTGGACGAGTATTAAAGACATTTAAACCGGGAAAATTCGTTGTGACAATTTTCGCGAACAAAGAATCTGTCGCAGCAGATACACCACGTGAGCTTGAGCAAGCAGACTATCTTAATTTTGGCGGCGAGTGGTTGCGTAATGATGTACAATATTGCCGTTTCAAAAACTATGATTTAACTTGCGCATTTTATTCAAAATTTCCAAGCTGATGGTTCACAGCTGGCCCGTCTGATTGCCGGATTATGCAGGCAGCAGATGGGGCAAAATATCATTTCCCAGCTCAATTAGAAATTTCCGCTCAACCTATTGACAAAATTCCTTTATCTATTCACCAACCCATTTCTATTACCAAACAATCTACTGTGTTTCTTCTTCATCACGGAACGGGATTAAAGACTGAGACAAAAATTATTGAAAACGATGATAATGAAAATTCATCATTTCAAATTAACGAAAATACAGAGAAATCACTCAATGAATATTTCCAAATGCAAACAAATATATCTATGAATTCAATGCAAGGGTATGATGACAGACGATCTAAGCGTTCCGCATCTTCGCCTCAATTGTTTATGAAGCCAATAAGTAGAACAAAAGTATACCGAAAAGCCTCATTAAAATCCTCTACATTAAGTGAATTATCTCGCGAGCCTTCAACCCGACCGCCGTCCACTCGTATTAATGTTGGATTGAATCAAGAAAAACGATTACGATTATCTTCATCAAAAAAGCTCGCTTGTCGAGACACAATGATTAAATATAATTCAGTTTCACATGACTCAAAAATTGAATGGAATATGGAAAATGTACACATAACATGCAATCCTCTATCAAAACCATATCCATACTCAACACCTTGTAACCAATTACCAATTCAAAATTCATCCGAGAGTCCAGACGACGAGCCAAATAGTAAACAAGGCTCTTGTGGCAGTTTTCTCCCCATATTCGCTCTCATTCCACAGACAGTTGTGAGCCTCCAGTATCTCAGTCCAAAAATCAAATTTTCATGGTGGCGTAACAAGATTTCGTGAAAACACGCCTAAATCTTACCTGGCTTGTTATTATCAATAGTCATTTAGATTATAGTGGTGCTAAATGATTACAAGTGCGCGCAATATTTTTTTCACTATTCGTTTTATTTCATTATCATTTATCCCTTTGTAACCTATTCTTAACCATTTTCCACCACCAATGAAAATATACCAAATTAATATTCCAAGAGAGTTGAAAAAGATTATTTTTAATAGTTAATAAGTATAATGTCTATTAAATGTTATAATCAGATTCCTTATATGGATTATTTAAATTAGAATTTTTCTCAAATTTATTCTGAACTTTTATGCATATATATTTAATCGTATTCATACAAGTATATATTTGACAGAATATAGTGACTTGTAACTAGTGATCATAATGATGTGTTGTTAATCATACTTGTACAATAATAGCGAGTCAATTTCAAATTATTATTTCTCATGTTTCTCATGTTTTATATTTACTGTTTACGCACCAAAGAGTGAATAGTTATTCATCACTCTAATTCATTTACATTTTTATTTTTTTCATCAATGTATTGAATTACATAATATCACTGTTATAATGCATATAAATGTTAATGAAGATAGTAATAGCATAATATACTTTTTATGAAACACTTACCTATAAGTGATTTTGCTTATTTTGAATGCAATTGTTAAGTTGACTCATTAGTATTTGATTGCCAAATACACCTTTTTTAATGTGACATATTTGCACAATTTCACACATAGTGACTGTCTCCCATTCATGTTATATGACTATTACATCTTTATGTTGATATATTATCCACTAGAAGGAAAAAAACAAAATTAATACAAGCATATGTATTATTTAATAAAACTTTTTACCTACAGAAAATTCAAATACATTTCACATATTATACAGGGGAAAAACAGTTTTATTATATGTATGTCCATAAAATACACATTATTATAATGTTCATTTTATATTTGCACATAAAATTTACAATAATTAATTCACATATAAACCATCAGGTCACTATCATGTGTCAGAATTTGTAATTATTTTTTTATGATGTACTCACGTTGTTGATTTATTTTATTTTTTGGACTTGATCATTCATAATTTTTTTCAATAAATTTTTTTTGTTGATAGCCAAACTTTTTTCAATATATCTTGATTTTTTGGAATTAAATTTAGATGATATGTCCGTTAACATGCAGTTATAGCGTACGAGACGTTACGATAATCCCACCATTTATCTATTATTAATATATGCATTCATATGAACACATAAATACCAATATATCAACATTATGTACATGAATAGATAGTGACCGAAATTTTTATTAACGTGGTGGTATTAATGGATAATATAACTAATACTAAAAATATATATTATCAAGTCTGTTTCACATATAGCTCCTCAGATGTTGGATAAATAACAGTTCCAAATTGGTTTTCAATACGTTTGTGAAAATCGTTATTTTTACTGATGTAATTTCAGATTGTTCAGTAAGTGAAATTATATATAATATTTACCTCAACTTCAGTGATGTAACTAACAGTTAATTTTACAAAAATAATATGAATTATATATATATATATATATTTCGGGTGTGTATGTATGTATGTATGTATGTATGTATGTACATTGTAATATATTATATTTATTGAAGACGAAAAAGTATTTTTTCTGCGTCCTTATATACAATCATCACTTAAAATACATTTTTGTCATGTGCTGTTATAGTTATTCTATTGCTTGAAAAATGAAACAAATCATGTATTATATTTACAAAATAAATATGTCATTGTATCAATATGATTTAATTTATTATTAACTTTATTTATTTCTCCACAATTTTGTTATTATATTACATTGTTTGGTTGGACTGGGGAATTTTCAGAGAATCGTGTTCGCATACGGTAAAACATGGCATGAAATCGTGTTCTAATTCCCTCATGTGTTTTTTCAATCACAATATTTTCCCGCTGCTTCTGTAGCTCCTCATCTTCAGCATCAAGATCAATCCTAACTCTTTCCAATGCTTTGAAATCGTAACGAATTCATATATTCGATAATTCAATGAGTAAGCGAAAACAAATGAAACTAATACGCTTACCTTTTCTCAAATCCATTTCATCCATATCAGTATTACTAATTTTTGCCAACTCTTTTCGAAAACTTTGTGTTATGATTTTACGAATATGATCTGCTTCAATATTTTGTTTAGTTCTGGGTATACGAAATCTTATACAGCAGCAAAAAGCAACGGTGATTGCCAAAATAATAGACAGAATAATACCCGCAAGTTGCCAAACTCGGAAACCAGCAAGGGTTTCATTTTCCAACCACTCCTCCACTTCACCCTCAACACAATCTCCTGGTCTTATCGCAACTTCATCTGGCGAGCAGGGAGCTACTGAAGAAAATTGAGGCGCTACAGACGTAATTGTTGGTTTCATAGTGTTGAATATTTATTTCGTCTGTAATTTTTTAAAGTACAATATTAGCTGAACTGCCTCTCAAGAGGATTTGTATGAGACTGGTGAACCTCGAAAATAGTTGATAGCATTACGGGTAGAAGCAAAAGGTGTGGCTCCTAATAATAATCTCTGTTGACACACCCAATTTTCTAGTTTTAATTCCTGTATTGCAGAGCTTTGGATCAATAAATGTAGAAATTCAAATAGTAACAAACGTGAAATAAAACACAATAGTAACGATTAATAACTGAAAAAAATAATGAAACAAACAATATACATACTGTATTATTTTATTTATATATGTATATAATGAATATATAATCAAGTTATGTATGCTAACAATCTGTTTAAGAACTATTGATTGTATATTATCGCATTAATATTGGAATGGCGATATTGGAAAATCATATTAATAATTTAAATGTTTTGGATAATTTTCATTTTAATTGAATAATGAACCAAGTATTTTACAAACATCATTGAACAGCATAAAATTATATTGGTTGATAAGATAATACCGTTCATGAAACGATATACTCCGTGTATCACAACACAGCTCTTATAGAATAGAATAAACTTTTCGTATGAATTCAATTAGTTGTTGTGATGTTTTTTTATCTTGAGCAAAGTTATTCTCTTAATTATTTTTTTCATTGTCTTCTTCACCATTTATTTTATTCAAATGAAATTATCTACAATTGATACTATTCTTTTCTGATAAAAGTCCGCCCACTAAAAATAACAAAATATATGACCCAACATAATGTACTTGTTAATATTTAATATTTGAGCGTATTATTTATTCTGTGGTTACTTACGTGATAGTTTTTTTCTCAGTGTGTTTTGACTGAGATCGTGCCCTATTCAAAACTTTCAGAAAATCAGTGGTTTTTGTCCGCATTCTTGAATGAATATATACTTTACTGCATTTAATATGGTAATGTAAATAATTACGGAACATGTGAATCAAGTCAATCGTATTGGCACGGGCTTCTTTATTTGTATGTCGTGGAAATAAAACTGCAAATAAAAATTTGTTGTAAGTACAGTACATACATATATAGATATTTAATTGCATATAATAATAGTAGTAATAACTCAATTGTATACCAAATGTAATGTATCCAATACTATCACCAACAGCAGCGTCACAATCTTGAAGTTCTAATGGTGGTTCACGATGGTTGAATAAAACTTGAGGCGCCGTGTGACTTGCTCTTCTACCCTCTTTCAGCTCTTGCAAAAACATTTTACCAATTACCATATCATCCTCATCTTTGAATATTGTGCTAAACACTACTGTTACACGATCACTTTTAGCTTCAATATATCTGAAAATAAAAATTGCAAATATTTTATTAGCTTTCTTACTATTTTTTTTACTTTCATTCGAAAATATTATATTCATGAAAGAATAGTGATACAAGACGGGAATCATTTTTACATGGTTTCTTGATCACGATAGTGTATTACTGCTCGTTTAGGACATGGCTCTGTTGAATCAACATAATGCTCTTGAAAATCGAAATACTTTTCAAAAACACTGGCGAAACAATGTCTTTTTAAAAGTCCAATTTTTTTTACTAGCACTTCCCAATCTTCTGGCAAATCCTCCAAATCTATTTGCACTGATACATCATATCCTGTAGCATGAAAAATAATAAAGTGAACACATACTTGCTACACTATCATTTATACTGAGATATCAAAAATAAAATAATTTTAGATATTACCCGGCTCAACTTCAACAAGATAACATCCATATTCTCTTTTGATTAAATCATCAGCACCATACTCCCTCAATTGATCGTAAAATTTGACCAAAATACTTATCTAAAAAAAAATATATATTTCAATTTTGATCGACACACCATTCAATTCCACTCGAAAATGATTATCTCAATGAATAACCTTAAGTTTTGATTTTTCTCCATTAGGATTAGATACATGAAATAACACACCATCGAAGTCTGCTATAGTTACATCAGTTGATTCTTGCTTATGGCTTAAAACAGGATATATATAAAATTTATACAAATTATGTGAACATGTTTGTATGTATGTATGTATGTATGTATGTATGTATTTATGATTAATATGGAAAAAAAGGGATGAATAACATTGAAACCGGTATAGAAGTTATAAATATGTAACATTACTACCATTGTTATGTGATAAATTAGACATAGCTTAAATGGGATTGAAAAAGTGTAATGTTTATTTGATTAAATATGTAAAACATTAATTCGTGTGAAAAATTGTATGTACTCACCCAGAAATGCTATTTTTTATTTTGGTTTGTAAAGTTTCTTCAAGAATACGATTATTTATCTCAAGCAAAATCATTATTACAATAAGTATTGAATACAATATAATAAAATACAATATTTGACAATCGTCTATAAATTACTGGCACCATGAAAGTTGACTCTAATATTTTTACAATATGACTATATAGTACAATAATCCGTTGTGTGTCCTCAACTTTGCAGTGATACCAAATGATATTTAGTTAAAGCCGTTAAACTTTAAAGGCGCTCTTGCAAATGCTATTATAATTTGTATGTTACTTAGTTCATGTAGAGTAGTACATATATATAAAATTTACTGGACATGTATGTACCCCTACATCAATAGTAGCTTTACAGTAAGGAGAATAAGTTTGACAATGCTTGACATAAAATTGACTTATACTATGTATTTTAGTATTTCATATGGCGTACAGCGATTGGTTAATAGTTGAGTTTCATTATTGAGAATTGGCCTTATGTAGTTATATATAGATATATCATGTATGAAAAATATACACCTTTTCAGAAACATTTCCGTAAGCTACGTAAAAAGTAAGCATAATTGAATCCACTAATAAATAAGAGTCTGCGAAGAAAAAAGTAGAGATTTAAGTAGAGGATTCTGATTGGTAAATCCCTTACGCATTACGTACTCATATAAAAGTGTGTTAAATCTTATAAAATTTCTTCTTATCCAAGTAGCGAAAATGACTATTGTAATTTTACCGTACACTTATATACACATAACTTCGTGTATACAAATACAAAGTTATTCATAGAGAGATAAGTTTAAGCCTGTTAGCCTGCAGACAAGTTTAATTAAGGGCACATATAAGTAAAAATGGGTGATGTATTTCGCAGAAAAAGTGGTTATACTAAGCAGTGTGACTTATCAAAATTCTTCTCTGCTGAACATATGTACCCAATATTTTTCAATGAAAAGAGAAAAATAATAAGAATATGTACATACATAGTAATAGGAAACATTTTTCTTATTTAGTAACACATGCGCAGTTGGTCGCAAGTAAAGCAATAATACACTTCTAAGGCCGGGTACACACTAGGCGATCAAAGGCAAAAGAATTTGTTCGGGTAAATTAGCCCGAAAATGTTTGGCGTTCGATGTGAAATTCGTTTCGCCGTCATTATTGCACGAACAAATGTGAAAGAATTCTCTCGTCAACGTTCGTCTATTTTCGTCAGAGTCACGGGTGCGTGATAGAAAATTGTGTAACATCCATATTCTCGATATAAATTGATATAATTTAAATAAATAGAGTGGCTTCAGTCTATGATTCAAATCACGATTGAAAATAATCAGTTAATGTATCTGCATATGACGTAGATTTGTACTGCGCAGTAAAGCTGTCCACACTCGAAAATAGACCGAATGAATTCGGCCGAATTTTCTTTTGATGTACCGCCTGACGAGCGAACCCAAGCGAACGGGAACAAAAATATTTGTCGGTGTTTGTCAGGACGTCCACATTAGCCGAAAGAATTCTTTCGCCTCTGTTCGTACGTCTAGTGTGTACCCAGCCTTATACGTATAATCGGTACAATAGTGTATTACAATTGTACGTAATTTAAACAAAGAGAGTTCCCCTGCTATGTTCATCTCTCATTTTTTCCACCGAAGCGACAGACTAGGGGACCACTTGCCTGCTTTAGTCTTATGTTTCCATGGTGTTATCTTATATATATTTTTTACCTGAAAAATATGTGCTAAACATATGTACACATAAAATCGTCTAGTATAAAAATTTCATAAAATTATTCAATAAATTTATTGAAAATAATGTATGATTCATACATGATTAAATTGAATAATTGATTTCACTGTCCGATAATTGTGTTGACTCTCGTTGTAAATGGTCAATTTACATATATAGCGTCAGTTATATGGTTGGTACTGTTGGTAGTGAGTGAAGTAGTGAAAATATAATTCTCACGAAATACATATGTATATTTGGGAATATACCAGTCCAGCCAACCCTAGAGCTTATATATGCAATTACATAAAAAAACTTGTATACATATACATATACATTATATATATATTCTTATTCATGTGTCCAAACTTATGTGAATCATTTACGTAGATGCGGCCATTTTGCGGGCGCGCCATTCATCAATTGCTTCAGCAATTTATGAACCCGTGAAATATTAATAGTTTATTTAGAGTTTTTACATGTGAAAATTGTTTTAAAAATCATTGTGCGAGCCATTACTCTCGGCGATACAATATTTTACGTCAAAAAATACAATTACATTTATATATTTTATGAAAGGTGGGTATGTAGGACGTAGTTTAGACATGCAAGGTTGATATGATGCTTACGCTTCTCAATATATTGGTTATTCAAAGATGGTCATGAATTTCAACAGCATTATAGAACGTCATCGTCATAAACAAATGAAAATAACAAAATGCCCTATGCGCCGTTGTGTTACGCGCCATCTGCCTAATATTCAAGAAATTTAATATTAGATTGATGTAAGTGAACGAAACTTGAAAGAGAAAGCTAAATATTATTTTAATAAATATAATATTAAGTAAACTATATAGCACATCGTTTATTGTGAGTGCCTTTTCATCAAATAATATTATTGAACTACAATTTTGTTAGAGTATTTATTGTAAAATTTCGATATAGTAATGCTATTGTTCTATAAAAATGGGTGAGCCAAAAAACGCGACGATATATTTGACTAACATTGAGGACAATAATATCATTAAACTACCAATTAGTGGGCTGAATGATGGTACTGTTTGTATGTTGAATGAAACAACAAATGAATCAAGATGGGGAAAAGAAACTGTCGTTGACCAGGAAACCTGTAAATTAATTCAGCTACTTGAAGAACCCGTAAATGTTCATGCAAACGTTAAGCATGTTAAACAATCAATTGATCCTACTATTGTTGGTGAGAAGTCTATAATATATTGTGAGAAGAAAATATTTTCAAATCGCCGATGCAACAATGAAGGTATGATTCTAAGATATTTAATTTCCACTTATATATCTACTTCCATTAAAAAATCTAATACTACAACTAATAATTCACATTTTTCTTAACAATATAGCTTCTGAATCTGACACATTGTATGAGTATAATCAATACAATTGTGAGGCCAAGTCAGATTTAAATGTGAATTTACAGAAAAACAAAGATCATAATTACAGTGATTTATCAAATAATAAAAATGTAAGAGATAGTCTGTTGGCGCATGGAATAGTGAATGATGCTGTTGGCGGTAATATATCAGTAAATACAAGTGACGACAAGAATATGTCTATAGCAACGAAAAATAATTCAGTGAGTCAGGTGAAGAATATAAGTGACCTGAAAAAAGTGATTCCGAAAGTAAAGATTTTAGGAGCTGAGGTGAATACTTTGAAAGAATTGACTCAAGCTCATTCCAATGATAAATTACGTATTATGGAAAGTAAAACGGCAAAACTGATTGATTCTAGAGAAAAATTAAGCAACTATTGTCGCACGTGTGCTGGATTAAAGATACCTTTGATAGATATATTTAGCGATAGAGGTGTTCAAATGCGTTTAAATCAACAGATGAAACATTTAGAGAATATAGATCAGCACGATAGTTTATCAACACAAATGTGTATGGATTGTATTTGCGATTTGAAAATGAGCTATAAGTTTTTTATGCAAATTAAAAAAGCCGAAGTAAAATTGAAATCAATTCATACATCATTAAGTACGGTGGTATCTAACCGTTTACTAGAGAACCAGTATAATATACTACCTGAAAATAATTTGACTTGTTCCGATAAATCTAATAATACATGGAGAAATCCAACTCAATTGAACCAACAGGAATCATTTCCATTGAGATTAATTCACACTGAATCTACTGATGCAGTTAGTCACAATGTGATAATAAAATCAAATGTCACACCAATGAGTACTTATGAATGCATGAAAATTGAGGATGATAATGATGATGTTGTTGATGATGATGATGATGATGATGATGATGATGATGAGGATGCTGATGATGATGATGATGGTGATGGTGATGGTGATGGTGATGGTGATGGTGATGGTGATGGTGATGGTGATGATGATGATGATGATGACAATGGTGATGATGCTGCTGCTGATAATGATGATGCTGTTGATGATGATGATGATGATGATGATGATGATGATGATGATGATGATGATCAGGTAGAGTCGATCGAAGAATTCGATCCAGAAGATCATGCTCTTGAATCAGGCGTTTGCGAAAACATCAAAACAGAATCTGAAGCTGAAAACATTATTAAAAAGGATGATGACTCAGAAATGCAATTAAGTCATCACAAAAGCAATATAATGAGTTGCTCAAATAATGTAAACGATAACGAGATGAATGATAGTATTATGGAAAATAAGATAATGAATGAGACGTTATATGATCACGTAAAAGAACTTAATGGTGATGTTAAAATAGAGCTTGAGAATGTGATATTTGATACATGTTTAGAATCATCATCAACAAATATTAGAGGAGATATTACTAGGGAAAATAGTAAACAACCTAATATACTGAAGAGAAAACCTTCGTGGCATGGTAAAGCTGGAAATGTCATTAGTACAAACACAGATTCAATAGGCAAAGAAGCCAAAATTCATAAATTAAATACTGTGAATATCTCACCATCAGATGAAGAAGGAATAATGTATGTGACTGTAAAAGGCTCGAAACCAAATGAGTTACTTTTAGTAAAAGTTAAAAAAATGGATAAATCAGGAGAAAAGAAAGATGATAAGGGTTCAATTAAAAAATTAATTGATGTTAAACCCACGGAAAAAAGTTTGAAAACGTTGCCACTGAAGGATATATTTATTGATCGCTCAAAAAAATTAGAAAATCGTGAAGCAATTATTGAAGAACAAATTGAACAATACAAAAAAAAACGTGAAAAAGTCCTTGGTGGTGGTAATACTGGTAGTGGTGCTGATACCGCCGCTACAGATGTTGATACTACTCCATTTGTGCTAGGTGCAGCTGAAACTGATGAATTCGCTGATGGAACTTTACATTCAATTAATTTCAGTAATAATTCGAAGAGGAATTTATCATTTGGAAATACGATGGTATTAAAAGAAGAATCAACGAACTGTATTTGTGAAGAAAAAGATGATATCGAAATAAAAAATAACTTCCAAATAAAAGATGAAAATGAAATTTTTGAACAAAGTAAAGTACATAATAGTGAACATGAAAATACCAAAGAGTATTTAGCTCGACTGATGATGATCAAACAAAAATGGGAAGAGGCCAAATCGAAAAAAGAATTATTGCAAAAAGAACTTGATAATTCATACACAGAAGGGAATCTCGAAAAATTATCAAGAATATTAGGCGAAAAGGAGAGAAATTTAAAAGAATTTCAAGATTATCTCAAGCAAAGAAAAATAGTTATAACTCGATTAAAGGATCAAGATATAATATCATTATATGAAGATCGTAATATTTCATCGATGCATAATAAATTACCAGATTTAATTGATGAAAATCCATCAATATATAGTTTAGATGATAATAATCTTTTTGATTGTGATTATTGTCCACAAATATTTTCTACTCGTGGTGCTCTCGAGGATCATTTGAAGATCCATGACTACAAAATATTTTATTTTTGTGAGGATTGTGGTAGTGAATTTCCAAATAATAAAACAAGACGAGCGCATAATATCACGTGTATAAAAAAACTAATATGTAAGTATTGTGATTTCATGCTAGAATCAAAAGGAAAGAAACGACAACATGAACAAAAACATTGTGATACCATTTTTGGTCAGCTTTGCGATGTATGTGGCGAAAAATTTAAACATCAGGGTACTTTAGATCAGCATATAAAAACTCAACATATGAACTGGGAAAAAGTATATCAATGTCCAAAATGTCCGAAGAAATTCGCATTCAAACAAAAATTAAGTTTTCATGTAAAATCAGTTCATACAACATTACGAGCTTATTTATGTGAAGATTGTGGTGCTGACTTCAAAAATCCAGCATCACTCAGACATCATCGAATAAGAAAACATCAGCCAACTAGTAATAAACGCGAATGTCCAGTTTGTCACAAGCTAGTTCCATTTTATAGTTTGTCCAAGCACATGTATACCCATAAAGCATACACGATACAATGTCCTCACTGTGATAAAATGTTCAAAAATACATCGACTTTGAAACAACATATAAGAATACATGAAGATCAGAGACAATATCGCTGCGATACTTGTGGTGTAGGCTTCAATCGCCGTGATGGACTCCGCTTGCACATGAGAGTTCATCAAAAATCTGATAGTCGTGCACTTAAAGAGTGTTCATGTCAAATATGCTCGGAAAAATTTCCAAACCATTCGATGCTTGTAATTCATCGAAATAGAGTACACAAGGACGGTAAACAGTATACTTGTCATATATGCAATAGATCAATGCTGTCAACCCGATCTTTAGAGTGGCACATGTCACACATTCATAATGAAACGCCAACGGGAGTTACACTGGACGACTCAGCAAATTCAGTTCAAATGAAAAGAGTATCATGCAACCATTGTGATAAAACATTCAAAACAGAGATGATTTTACGTACACATATTAAAAATACCCATATGGAAAAAAATCCAGTCAAATGTTTGGATTGTGATTTAATGTTCACGTCAGAAGTTCGATTAAGACATCATATGATGATTGTTCATAATCGATTAGAAGGCACATTAACATGTCCTCATTGTCCCAAGCGTTTCGTTAATCAATTGCGACTTAAAACTCACATGATTTCACATTCGGAAGAGCGGCCTTATACGTGTGAAATATGTGGTTTTAATTTAAAAACAAAGATTCAATTAATAAAACATCATCAGAATAGACATAGTGATGAGAGACCACTCCAATGCCGTTATTGTGAATGGCGATGTAAACAAGTTAGTGCTTTAGTTTGCCACGAGAGAACTCATACCAATGAGCGGCCTTATTCATGCATTGTATGTAAGCAACGTTTCAAATATCTTGGCGATAAAAATAAGCACGAGCGAAGACACGAGAGTCTCGGCGGTTCAGGATTTAAGAGAATTGTCGTTGGCCGAAATGTTAAACACTTAAAAAATCATGATGGAGAAATTTCAGCATCCGAAAATGACCCATTAGAGCAGGAATACCAAACTATTGATGGTCATTTAACTGATCAACACGTTGGATGTGATATTAAATATGGTGAAGAACAACAAATTATCAAGTTTGAAGGACAGGAAATAGAGAACGAGACGCAACACCACATTGAAGAGCTAGATCAAGAGCATCAGCAACATATTCAACAAGGGATTGATGAAGAGGGTGATGACGAGGATGAGGACGAAGATGATGACGAGATCGATATATATAATGAAGAGGAAGAAGAAGATTTGGAGCATCAACAACCGCAGGAAGAGAGAGAAGCCGAAGTAGATAATGATTATAAGCAAGTGTATAAACATGAATATGAGGAAATTTCACGAGAGACATCCGAAGCTGCGGAAGTTATTATGAATATGGAAGATGCAACAGTTTATACCGAAGAAGTGACGGCAGACAATATCGAAAGTGCAGAAATGATAACTGCAGAAATGATGACAAATCAAATTTTACAAACAGGAACAGTCGTACATATACAACAACAGGACGATGATGGGAAAATTCAAGTAATTCCCGTTATGTTGTCATTACCTGACTTAACGGATTCGGCTACAGAAATAAATTTAGCTACTGGATCAATAATATATAATAATTGACTATAAAATTATATTATATATATTACATTATTAGATATATTACATGATAAAATTATTGCTAAATTAATGACATTTAAATATTTTCATAAACTGTGTAATGTAAAATAATGTATATGATAAATGTCATGGTGTTGATCGTATTTGAGAATAAGTGGAACTTTTTCATTCAGATTATATTAATTTGTGTATTTAACTTTATATATTAATAATCACGTTGAAGGAGTACATTGAAGTATGAATAACTCTCGAAATCTTAAATGTTATTTTGATTTTTGCCCATTACTTGATGCAATTTCTTCAACATTCAAAACTCATGTATAATTATATAGTTTCCTGATTAATTAAGCTGATGAATTTTGTTTAGTTTGCATAAATCTCAGATAATCACATTAATATTAAGCTATTAAGGTCGCAATTATCGCAGTATAGATATAGTTTGTGAAGTAATTGATGTACACAGACATATATATATATATACTCACTCATCCAGATGTATGCACCTTGGTATCCTTGTTATTAAAACAATAAAATATTTTGAATTATATGAAATCTCAGCATAATTAAATAGTAAAATATTTCGTGTTTTATATTTTGTCTTATGGTGCAATATATCTATAAAATGTGTATTTGCTCGATAAAAAATTAATCATAATTCAAGTATATATTATATGCATATAGATGATCTTGAAATTAGAAGTATAACTTGTATAATGCTGTATACTTCAATTATTATGAGGAATATTATGCATAATATCAGCTCTCTTCTTAAATGTAGTATCAATTGAGCCATTTGAAATTTATATACCATGTCCCATAGAAAAATATTCATTACATAGTTACCCCAATAGCATTTGATGCACTCCACCAAAGGCTATACAGGGATTTACATGAGAATGCACTTGGCTAATGGGGTAATAGTGACCAATGAAAATTTTCCATTTGTATGGAGTACCGGTAATTAACGTTAAAATCTAAATGTTGACAAATTGTTTTTTTTTTTATCAATTGCACAAAATTATTTTGTTTTTCATATGCTATAATTATTAATATAAAAATTTGTTACGATTACAAAAAAAAATATAGCATTTTTATTTTGTAATATATGGCAATACTAAACTTTCATTGATTGCTGTAGACTATACGGAATGAAAATTTTTTCTGCATCAGCCATAGGTAAAAATGCTTTTTTCTTCTTGATTAATCAATTCAGCACCCGAAAAATTCAATAGTTGAAGTTTAATTATATACAAAAATTTCGATAAATTTAGAGTGATATTAAACATACATTGTGGAATGTAATTTTCTTTTTAATTTAATATTAATACAAGTCGTGCGCGCATCGAAGTTATTTTCATCTACTCTTGTTGGTATATTGATTTATTTTGATCAATATTTTCAAACGTGAATTACTGCTGTGTATTTGGTATACTTTTCTCAGCAGTTTGATAATAATTTACAAGAATTTGCCAAGCTTTAAGGGCCATAAATCCATTAGGTGGTTCCTGTCCCACTCTAGCTAATCCTATGCAACATAAATAAATATTGTATGTGAAAAATATCATATAAAACTGATTTTCATACGCATTATTAAGTGAAATATTTGTGATAAAAAAGATTACCTCGCATACGAGTACCCGATATAAAGTCGAAATCTTCTTTTCGGTTAGAATCATAAAATGCCATTTTAAGATTTTTTTTATCATAGGCAGCTACTTTGAATGGAATTATTTCTATATTTTGCAGTCCACGTGCCATAGTTAAGATCCGAGCACCGTGAGTCGGATCATACAGATTTCCATCGGGTGTTGAGGTACCACTTGGATGAGGTATACCCGCAGGATCTCTCCCGACTATGTAAAAATTAGCACCAGCATTCATTCGTGCTTTAGCATGCCACTGGACCTTATGACACAATTATATTAAAAATAAACATTCTATTTAAAAATTGCAAATCCCTGAAATTAATTATAGAACTATAATTGATGTTTAACTTTTTACCTCAGTTGGTCCGGCATACATCATAGGGCTAGGAAAAATAGCTAATAATGTAGAATTTTTATCTAAAATTCCTTCCTCAAGTACAACTTGATGTTGAAGTATCCTTGTAGATAACGGAACATCATCATCTTTAGTCCATCCCCCCAGCGGATGTAATAGCAATATTGGATTTTTAAATCCACGTTCTACCATTAATCGTTGCTTTGTGTCCTGTATAAGCAACGCATGTCCATTATGTATAGGATTTCGAAGTTGAAAAGCAAACACTGTATCTGCATTCATTTCACGACACCGCGCACGTATTTCATTCGGAGTTAATCTGTATTCATCGAGACCATCATGCCATTTGATTTTTTCTAATACTTGGATATCACCACCCATCAACCAATCACCCGAGTCATAAATAATTTTAACGTAAGGATGTCGTATATCAGTAGTTCCAAATTGCCTTGCGCATCTTTCTTCTTTTCTATGTGGATAAAACTCAGGCCTGCGAAGTATTGCCATGGGCTTCCCCATATATCGTAAAGTTACTGCTGAATGTCCTTCCAGTCTATCCTTGTCAATTATATCTATTGCTAGAACAATAGGCACAGATTGATTTATTATCATATTTTTTTCCGTGATAGATTTAAAATGTTGTGTTTCAAGATATTGATCTTCTCTCATGAAGCCAGTTAGAGGTGCTGCCCATCCTTCGGCTAATATTTGGAGCCACTGCATATCTAACTCAGTAATGCTAATACTATCGAGGGTATTCGCCTCTTCTTTAGTATCCGCAACACGAGATGGTGGAACGAACAGTTCACGAATTGATACATCTAGTTGAGGTAATATTGGTATTACGCGTTCACGTTCCAATAGGTTAATTACCATTGATGCGGAATCTTGCAATGTAATATTTTCTGTTGTTACAATCAAGTCCGGTTTTAATGGCCGTTCGTACATTTGGTCGATTCCAGTGAAGCCCTTTATCGTTCCTTGCCTTGCTTTTTTATATAATCCCTTAGTATCACGCGCTTCGCAAATATTCAATGGCGTATCAACGAATATTTCGAAGAATGGTAAATCAAATTCCTTGTGGATTCTCCTAGCCATTTGACGATCTTCTTCAAATGGAGATACAAAGCTACATAGACAAATTTGGCCACTGTCGGCAAATAATTTTGCTACTTCTGCTACTCTTCGTATGTTTTCTTTTCTGTCTTCAGGAGTGAAACCAAGATTAAAATTTAAACCAGTTCTGACATTGTCACCATCAAGTGCATAAGTTGCGATTCCACGCTCAACTAAAATAGCTTCCACTTGAAAGGCAATAGATGTTTTACCGGCACCTGACAGTCCCGTTAACCATACCGTACAACCACGAAATCCCACTGAATTTCCAAGTTTACGTCCTCTTGTTGCTCGTGACACATGGTGAGCTTGAACACATACATTCGTACAAGGTGTACAACTCTGCAAGATAAATGTAAAATATAAATGAATAAGAAATGGTATACCAATTATTTAGTATTTTCTTAGAAGATCACTTTTCAATGTCGACATTAACAAACTGAGTGAATTAGCTTCTTACCGTCATCATACGTTTATTTGGTAAATTTTCATTTTGCTTGGACATCTCTCTAATATTGCAACAGTTTTTTCTAATTCTCTTTACATATGTCTTATGTTGTTTTCTTATTGGCCTGCGTCATAAATTCATTGAATGTATAATTGTGTAGAATTATTTCACTTTATTATATCGTAATACACGGGGCTGGAGAAAACTGTTGATATATATGATATACGTTTCAACGAAGCTTTTTGATGACTACTTAGGACAAATACATAGTAGTTTACTACGTGTGTTAGCTGTACATCATTACTCTCACCGTTGTACTATATATATATATAGATATATATAATACAACTAACTATCAGGTGTATTTAAATTTATGATTGTGTAAATGGATATATGAATGAAACGTGGCAGGAGACCGGAATACATTTGCACGGAACCGGAGTAGGCCGTAGGGGCATGATATAATATAATATATACATGCATTGCAGCTGTGTGAACGAAGGCGAAAGAAATTGTTCGGATAAACTCGTTCGAAAATGTTTGGCGTTCAATGTGAAATTTCCTTCGCCGTTCAGATTCCACGAACAAATGTAAACGAATTCTTTCATCGACGTTCGATATTCATGCATGACACATAACTGTTTGTACTGCGCAGTAAAGCCGTCCACACTAGAAAACATACCGAACGAATTCGGCCGAATTTTCTTTTGATGTACCGCCTGGCAAGCGAACCCAAGTGAACGCGAACAAAATTGTTTGTCGATGTTTGTCAGGACGTCCACAATCCACACTTAGCCGAAAGTAGCCGAAGGAATTCGTTCGCCTTCGTTCGCCTGGTGTGTACCCGGCCTAACGCATGTGCACACTTCAATTCATCCACACATATACACGTAGTGTGAATGTATGATATTGACATAGAAAATTATTTTTTTTTTGTTTCACGTATATATGTGTAGTATGTAGCATGCTTGTATATTACCTAGAACAAATGCCTGAAATGTTTTCAACAGTATAATGTAATTAATTGGTTTTGTGCGTAAAGGAAAATTATAAATATGTTACACGAACTTTTATTATCGATATGGGGTTATCCAACAAGTTTAGTGCAAATTGTTAACACAGACGTAAGTGCATATTTTAACTTAGAATTAAAATATCCATCGACATTTTGTATCATATATTTATCTTATTTCTTTTGTATTACAGTTTATTTTGCTTGATAAATATTTTCATCCTGGTGAGCGAGTATTGATCAAAAAAATTTTGAATATTGCTAATGATTGTAACACCATAAGAAACTTTATAAGAAAATATTCAACTATCCAAGAAAATTTGGAGAATGAAAATGGTACAGAAAAATTATAGAGTAACTGAAATTAAAATTTGGAAAACAACAATAATACACTATTAATTTGAATTAGATTTGTAAATATTTTTTTAAAATGAAGACATTTATGTTTTTTTGATAGAAAATGAATCGCTACCTCAAGGATTATATCTTCAGGGACTTTGCGATGGTATGGATCAATCTTTGGAGCCATTTAGAGCCGAAATCATTGAATTGGAAAAATCTGTGCTACATGATGCTTATATACCTATGTCAATGATTCTGTCTAGAATCGAAAATTATCATTTCTTGTTTAAAACGCTCAACAATATTATTCGTCAAGTAAATATGATAGATGTGAATAAAATTGCATGATTGTATATTAATATATTGATTAAATTATTTCAGATAAAAACACAAAAGTTGCATGGGTGCGCTTTATTACAATGTTTGCATGAGTATATGAATACTGGTATCCCTGAAGTGAAAATAGCTATACAAAAAATGATGTATTGTATTCATACGATTTTTTATAAGCAGTTAACGAGTTGGTTATTGTATGGACATTTAGAAGATATACACAAAGAATTCTTCATTCAACGAACTGAGAGTTCACAGGATGGCTGCTTGTTTAGTGAAATGAACAATAATTCCGGTATTAATAAAAAACATAATGATATGTGGAATTATGATATAGCTGTAACTATGTTACCGTCTTACATCAGACCGTCTTTGGCAATCAAAATTCTTGCGATTGGTCAAACGATTATCATATTTGGTAATGACCCTCGGCAGGAAAAAGGTAAAACAAGTAGAAGAACATAACGATGGTCCGTACTTCAGATTGACACAAGTTTTTGATTGAATTAAATACATTAAATCTTATTGATATATTAATACATTCTATGTTATAGTATATAGTGCAATGGACAGAACAAAGAATGCTATATGGGGCAATAACGAACATGAGTATTTTGGAAAATTGCAAAGTCTTCAGATGAAGTCAATCTTCAATATTACTGAATTTGAAAATACTATTGACGAATTGAAAAAATGTGTTACCAAACTCTTATGGCATGTTGCCGTTGATGATGCACAATTGTTGCAGCAATTGAAATTAATTAAAGACTTTTATCTTATTGGTCGTGGAGATTTATTTTTGGACTTTATAAAACTGACATCGCATATTCTGAACAAAACGCCAACAAATCATACTTCACGAGATATTAATCTTGCGTTTCAAATGACAATGAGAAAAATGATGTCCAATGATGAGAGTGCTGGGGATAATTTCAATTTCATAGTACCTTTATCTGAGATTCAAAGTTCCAGCGAGGTTAATTCACAATCTTCAGAGTCCATTCAAAAAGATCGCGAAGATCCTATTGGTACATTAATTTACAAATTTATTTATTGAATTGTTGAATGAAAATAGACATTTTGTTTTGACTAAAATGGTTCTCTTTATTTCAGATAAACAAGGGTGGGGTATGATTGCTCTGCAATACCGTGTGATCTGGCCACTCCAACTTTTGTTCAATCCAAAAACTTTAAATGATTATAATACAATATTTCGGTTTTTGCTTAGGGTGAAGAAGACTCAAATTAACTTATGGAATTTGTGGACGGAACTTATGCGGTCAAAAAATATGTATGTATAATCCAATAAGTTTTATAAAAATAATAATAATAAAGTATTATTATTATTATTTGTTTATTGATATCTAATTTTTCCAGTGATATTGGAGTACTACAATTACGTAACAATCTTGTTTTTATACTTGACAATTTGCAATACTACTTGCAAGTTGATGTTCTAGAAAGTCAATATACTTTGATGGAAAACAGTATGAAAAATACGAAAAGTTTTGAAGACGTACAAACAGCACATTCAATATTTTTGGCTAACATTATGTCCCAAACTTTTCTATCGTCAAATTGTGAGAAGAATAAAAATCCGGTAAATAATTTGATTCGTTTGCTTTTACGGCTTTGTGATGATTTTATTTTGCAAGCATCAATGTGGGAAGTCACGAATCTTCTTAGCACAGAAAAAGAAGAACTAAAAACACTTACTGATACTTTAAGTAGTGTTATGGATTTGTTAATTAAAACTTTGAATAGAGTGCGCGCTCAACCAAGTGGAAAACATTTAGCACAATTGCTATTACGTCTCGATTTTAATCGATGGTTTAGTAAACAAATGGCATAAGTAGATTGATTATTCAAAATTTGAAGTGATTTCAATCATTATAAAAATCAATATAAAAATTATGAAATTCTAAAGTATTAGCGTCTTTTCATTGTTATTCAATTATCAAACTACTGGCACAATAATCATAATATGATTTAATAAATATACATAGTATGCATTTACTGATTTCTATCATTATAATTTTCATAATGAAATGTTTTCGAATAATATTACCTGTGTTATAATGAATTTCCATCCGCTTAATTTGAATAAAATAACTAAACAGAAAATACTCGTTAATCACTGTCGTCATTATAATCATCGATTCCATAATTATAATTTATATTATTTTCTGATATTCGTTTGCTCATTTGTAGTGCATTTTTGATGAATGTACTGTTAGCCAAATCTTCCGGTAAGAATTCATCTCTATTTTTCAATAACGTATCAGCTCCATATTTCAATAGTAAATTAACCACATTCAAATGTCCATGAACTGCCGCTATATGCAACGGAGTATCTCCCATTTTATTCTATGAATATTTAATAACCATCAGTTATATGGCTCTTTTGTGCAGTCATTTAATAAAAATAACCGCTATTAATGACACTATATTTAATTTAAGTAAAATATATTACTTGAGCATTCACTGTGGAATTTGGCAGTTTTAATAGCTCATTGACACAATCTGTGTGACCGGCACGCGCCGCCCAATATAAAGCAGTATTTCCTGTTGTATCCAATCCAGTTGGTGATACACCTTGTGCCAAGCACTCTTTGAGAAAAGATATATTACCCCTTCTCGCAGCTTCATGCAAAGGTAATATCATTTCTTCCGTTTGATCCTCAACTAAATATAAGTGACAATTAACTTTGAATATTTCAATATCAAATATAGTTATTATTATTATACATATTTGGATAAATCTAGTGTTATGTTATATTCACTATTATATTATAATAAAATGTATTAAATTTATAATACTACCATAATTGCATGGTACAAGTCCATTTTTATCACCACATTTGGCCTTCCACCAATTAGGATCGCTGTCTAAATCATGTATATAGAGGATTTGACCTTCCTCAAATGATAATTCATCAACCTACAAAGAAAATTAATTTAAGGCAATTAAAAACTGTCTTGTGATTCAGTTTTTACGATTGTCAAGTTCATCAATAAAACATATGTACATTACAGTATATATAAAAAGACAATACTACTTACATTTTGGGCTGTGTAGCTATATAATGCCTTCACTACCTTCACTTTTCCTTCGATATTAAACAAAAATATTAGTTAATGATAGAATTATGTCATTCAAAGTAGAAATATAATAATAACAGTTGACATCTTACAATTAAATTGCAGTATAATAAAAAAAATAAGGTTATAAACATGAGAAATAAAAAAAAATTAAATTGTACACAAACGTAAATTATAATCTTATAGTTTAATTATATATGCATAAGTGGAATGAATCATGGCATTATCATTCAATGAATATGAATTATGGGGTATATTACCAGGTTTTCGGATAGGTTTCGGTGGTTGCAAAGAATTCATAGACACATTCGTCGGATCCACACCACCCGCCATTTTTGATAAATCGTAATAATCATTTTACAGCAAATAACATGTTTATATACGCACAATAATAAAATTTCGTCACGTATATATGTGTATTTATAAATCATCTTTATTACTTTCTATAATACAATGTTATCATGATGAATACATCAAATTCTTTTTTTGGCGATCTTCATAAAAAATATCATGTCTAGAAAATAATAAAAGACATATAATAACATACATGTGTTTGTAAAATGATAGGTATTGCAAACATATCACGCATATTTCTTACTGAAAAATATTGTGAGAACTAGTGCCACCATGAGCCAAACCCAGCATCTCCAATTCGATTTAGTGTGCTCTTCCAATTTCAATGATTCAGCTTTTAATTTTGTTGTATTAATCTCAGTTAATTTATCAGATTTTTCTAATGCAACCATATCTTTTCTGATTATAGCACCGGCAGTAAGTGCATGTTCTTTCATATTCGATGTCATTAAAATCATATTTTCGGCAATTTTTTCTTGCATATTCCTATTATATTTCAACAATGCATCAAGATCTCCATCATGTGTTGAAATACTTGACATACGCATCCTTGTTTTTCCATCTGCAATGTTTGTATAACCAAATAATTCGTATTATCAGTATATTTTTCAATTTATTTTATCACAATTCTATACCAGAGTCACAATTTAATAATTCTGATCTCAACTCTCGATTATATTTTGCTACAGTCTTCTGATGAATTTGTGTGACAATGTTTGGTTCATTGGAGTTTAACTTTGAAAAGTTAGGTAATAGTTGAACAGCCACGACCCTTTCAATTGGATTATTCAACTTTTCCATATCAATAATTCCTTTTAAGAAATCAATCCGCTTCATATACTCTGCCATTTCATCTTTGGAAGGTTTACTAAAAATTATTTTTTTATTATTAAGATTCGTGAAAAAAATACAATCAAAAAAATATTTCTCATCTTGTACACTAAAAATCTTTACTCATTCGACAACTGTAGTTTAGTCATTGCACCATCTAATGCATGAATGTACTGCAAAATGAAATATATTAAAAAAATAAAATTTTATAAGTGAATAATATAAATATAAAGTATACTTTTTCTAATCTCCAATTATGATGAGAATCTTCTTTAGCGAGTAATTCACATCGCGTAAGAAGTCTTTTTATATTGACTTCTATTCTCGACTTGCATGAAATTGAATCTTTTTTTGCTAAATTTCTTTCTTTCTGATTAAACATTTTTGTTAAATAAGAAATGTCATTGTTTTAAATGATTGTTGAGTTGTAGAATTTTTCTTATAAAATCATGATATCCATGCAACAATTATCACGTAGTAGGTATTAGTTTAGTATTTTATTAGATATACACGTTGATATACAACAATAAACTCATGTTTCGGAAAAGTAGTACGTATATATGCATACAGCCGAGGCTCTCGTAGTGTCGCACATCAGGGCTTTTTGGAGGGAGAAAGCGACACATTCGTGAGGCAGTAGTGATGTGCTGAATGCACACAAGTCGATTTCAGTGCACATGCAAAAATGCAGCCCCGCCATCTGGTATTCAATTTTAACACTTTCCGTACTGTATCAGCTAAAGAGGTGGTGGTAGAAAGCATAAACTTAGCCTCCAACCGGCGGATGAATTCAAAAAAACAAATGACTGTGACAAGTATCATGACATTTCTATGCTAAAACCAATGCTTAGGTTAAGCAAAGTCAAAATATTGCAGTGCAAATAACAATCCACTTTGCCCTTTGAATTAATTTATGCTGGACTATAGCCTAGTTTCCTATAGGAAAACGATAAAATTGATACGGACTACTTTTTGTTGCATTTGAACAATGCAGAACACAACATTTCCGAGGGCTCATGATTGTTGTACGTCTGTATCATAAACGTATTGAAAATTGAATGGCAATCTGCTGTCACAATCAAAAGTACAAAATTTCTCCACCCCATGCGCACGATCGTTTGTTCAATCCCTCCATCGGCTTGTACGGTCCCATTATGTGCATTTAGCATATATCACTGTCGTGAGGCGACATCATGGGAGATTCGACTATGTAATTAATGTATTGGCTAAAAGAGGTCATATAAGTAGAGAACTATCTATAAAAAATTTTAGGGTTTTTTTGAAAAACCCTAATTTGCTGCTGTTCATTGTGATTATATTTTTGATGCCTCCAAAAAATTCCAATTTATTTTATAAAAAATTACAGCTATATAATTAAATTGAAACAAATATTTCCATTTTTCAAAAGTTGCGGCTTATTTCATTAGGTATTTTTTTTTCACCACAAAATGTATAATTAATCGACATGTACAGTTGAATCTCCCGTAGTGTCGCCTCTCGATATATAGTTTGCATTTCCTCTCCAGAGGAGATATTGTGTCCAAATTTTGCGCTGACCCTCGTCATCGTGTCGTTTTTCTCAGAGTTTACAACCCCAATGTGCGACATTACTAGAAGTTTGGCTGTATAATAATTTCCCCAAACAAATTAGAATCTGACTTTTCAACAATATGAATAAACTTCAATTATGTATTCTAAATAAAGGGACTGTAATTACAAATACACGCATTGAATTTTTTTTCTAGATGCAAAAAATGTACGTACATATATACACATGCAAACACGTGTTTGAATAACATTGCCTGATTGGAAGTGCGATCAAAATAGTATATACATATATCCATATTACATGAAGATATATTCATATGTATAGCAGGTAGGAGAATATGCGCATATATATATAGATACATATTGTACCGGGAGGCGAGAACGTTGCTCAGTCGCATGCGGTAATTGGTCAAAAGCTTAAGATAGCAACCAATACGGTTATTTGTCTCCTTCGTAATGGTTATGTGCATGTACATAGGAATCCGACAGCCATCTTGTTATTATTTTCGAAAATCTCTTTTGGTTGGGATAACGAGCGTTACCACGTTTTTTTTTTTTTTAATAATAAAAAGAAGTAATACGTAATCATTTTACGTATGAGGAACGCGCGGTAAAATATTACGGCGAGAAAAAGTCTCGGTATGTATTTTGTATCTATAAAAATCAAGTATTACAAGTACACATATAAAAACACTCGTAAAGAATGAACAACGCTGACCACAATATCGTAATGAGAAAAGTGGGAGAAAATGAGTGAGAAAACCGGGACTTCTTCATATATGACTCTGTGTGTGTGTGTGTGTGGGGGGGGTTCTACAAGCCTGTATAAGATTGAGAGAGTAAGTTGTGTGTGTGTGTATGATGTGTGTGTAAAGAGAGAGAGAGAGAGAGAGAGAGAGAGAGAGAGCAATGAAGCGAATGTGTGAAATGAGGAGCAAAGTTGGTTGCGCGCGGGAACCGTCGATTGTATGTTTGGCTCTTTTGTGTTTGTGATTTATCCAGGAATAATTGTGATTGCTGGTGTGGATCGTGTGTTTTTTTTACCGCCAACAGCAAAAATCAGCGTGTGGGTGTCAAAGTTACGGTAGGTTGAACCAATTATGGAATGTACATCGACTCTATGTCGTCTCTTTGGTTTAGCACGACGCAACGACGCAATCGAGACATATCTAGATGCTTTTAGAACAAAGTTTGGAAAATTTACGATACAGAAACCGTTTTTTAATGTAGCAATAGAATTATTTGTAGCTATATATTTAAGTGGGCATTATTTTATTCAATGAATAATGTCGTATTTGATGTGTGTGGAATTCGTTAGTGCCGGACTCGCCGATTTTCACATAACCTTGTTTTCGATTGTCATATGTAGGTTAGGTTGAATGATCACACAGTGCGGTGACCTTCTCTTTTATACCATTAGTTTGATAAAATTTTTCAATTTTACACGTATTTTATATGATCATTACATATATGTTGTAATATCGATCAAAGTTGAAGTAAAGTTATGCATTTTTATCTGAAAACTAAACACGCAATACGTTCAACTACGATAATAATATTGCAATAATATATTTACACCACGTCCAATTCAGTTTTTACATGCTCACATCATTGATTCATCAATAGTAATGAATCTTTATTATATTATTCATATTCATTCATTTTTCAATGCACATTTTATATCAAATTTTATTCTAATTATTATGAACATTATTTACAATGAACATTTTATTGTTACAGAGTGTTTGTTGAAAGTAAAATAAAGTAAGTATAATGGCAACTTTAGCGGAACAAGCATCGAAACTACTTGACTTCAATCAGAAGTTGGACATAACACTTCTGGATAATATTGTGGGATGCATGTACGATGGAATGGGTGACCAACAAAGAATAGCACAGGAAGTTCTCACTACCCTTAAAGAGCATCCAGATGCATGGACAAGGGTTGATACTATTCTAGAATATTCCCAGGTGATTTTTTATTATTGGTTCGATACACAATTTGTAACATTTATTTACGTTAATGTTCATATATCATTGCATTCAGAATCAAGAAACAAAATATTATGCATTGCAAATTTTGGAACAAGTTATAAAAACGCGATGGAAAGTCCTACCAAGGAATCAGTGTGAGGGTATCAAAAAGTACATAGTAGGTTTGATTATTAAAACCAGTAGCGATCCTAAAACTATGGAAGAGTCAAAAGTTTATTTGAATAAACTTAATATGATACTTGTACAAGTAAGATAAATAAATATTATTTTACAATTTTTTTTATGTTTGCCACATAATTTCATTCGGAATTAATGGAATAATATAATATAATTGATGGTTTTCTAATGTATTTAGGTGTTGAAGCGAGAGTGGCCGAAAAATTGGGAATCGTTTATTGGTGATATTGTTGGGGCAAGTAAAACAAATGAAAGCCTTTGTCAAAACAATATGGCAATATTAAAACTATTGTCAGAAGAAGTTTTCGATTTTTCTATTGGTCAATTAACACAGACGAAAGCTAAACATCTTAAAGATACGATGTGTAGTGAATTCTCACAAATATTTCAGCTTTGTCAATATGTAATGGATAATTCACCGAATGTACCATTAGTTACTGTAACACTAGAGACATTATTGAGATTTTTGAATTGGATTCCACTTGGATATATTTTTGAAACAAAATTGATTACAACATTGATTTTCAAATTTCTGAATGTTCCAATATTTAGAAATGTCACTCTCAAGTGTCTTACAGAAATAGCTGCTGTGACTGTAACAAATTATGATGACATGATTACATTACTTTTTTCCCATACAATGCAACAATTAGAGCTAATGTTACCATCAGATACAAATATTCGGGATGCATATGCATTTGGTCAAGACGAAGAACAAAATTTTATTCAAAATCTTGCAATGTTTCTTTGTACATATTTGAAAGAGCATGGTGCATTAGTTGAAAAGAAACAATTGAATGATATATTATTGAAAGCGCTTTATTATCTTGTGCTTATATCGGAAGTTGAAGAAGTAGAAATATTCAAAATATGTCTTGAATATTGGAATGGTTTAGCAGCAGATCTCTATAGAGAAAACCCATTTATGCCAACACCACCAATTTTTATGGCAAAAAATTATATCGAGCTACCACCCAGAAGAGCATTTTACTGTCAAGTGTTGACGAAAGTTCGGTACATAATGATTAGTCGTATGGCAAAACCTGAAGAAGTGCTTGTAGTTGAAAATGAAAATGGTGAAGTTGTACGTGAATTCATGAAGGACACAGATTCTATTAATTTGTACAAGAATATGCGGGAAACACTCGTTTACTTGACACATCTCGATTATGCAGATACTGAAAAAGTAATGACAGACAAACTGCAAAATCAAGTGAACGGCAGTGAGTGGTCTTGGAAAAATTTAAATACTTTGTGTTGGGCTATAGGTAGTATTTCAGGTGCGATGCACGAAGAAGATGAAAAACGTTTTCTGGTAACAGTTATTAAGGAATTACTGGGCTTGTGCGAACAAAAGAAAGGAAAAGATAATAAAGCAATTATTGCGAGTAACATTATGTATGTCGTTGGGCAGTATCCACGATTTTTACGCGCTCACTGGAAGTTTTTAAAAACTGTTGTCAATAAATTATTTGAATTTATGCATGAAACTCATGACGGTGTACAGGATATGGCTTGCGATACTTTTATAAAAATAGCTTTAAAGTGCCGACGACATTTTGTTACAACTCAAGTGGGTGAATCAATGCCATTTATCGAAGAAATATTGTCCACCATTAGCAGTATCATTTGTGATCTACGAACTCAACAGGTTCATACATTTTATGAAGCAGTTGGTTATATGATAAGTGCCCAAGTTGATGATCTTGCACAAAAAGAAAGAATTGAACGATATATGTTACTTCCTAATCGAGTGTGGGATGACATTATAAGCCAAGCATCGAAAAATGTCGATGTCTTGAAAGACCAAGAAGCTGTAAAACAACTCGCGAGCATTCTAAAGACAAATGTAAGAGCGTGCAAAGCCCTCGGACATCCATATGTAATGCAATTGGGAAGAATATATTTAGATATGTTGAACGTGTATAAGGTAATTGATAATATTGTGCATTTAATACGTTTTTACTATACATCTTATCTTAAATAGAAACAGTATTTTATTGATGTTAATTTATTATTTGACAACTCTTTTTCCTCACTTTCTCTCATATAGGTCATGAGTGAAAATATAAGTGCTGCAATAGCTTTAAATGGTGAAACAGTAATGAAACAACCATTAATTAAAAGTATGAGAGTTGTGAAAAAAGAAACGTTGAAATTAATTTCGGATTGGGTGAGCCGATCAACTGATCATCAAATGGTATGATAAGTTCTTCATAAAACATTAATTATAATTACTTTAATTTCTTTTGAATTCAATTCATTCGAGTGAATGAATATTTATAATCATATTTTTGACTTCCTATATATTTGTGTATTCCCTAGGTCTTAGAAAATTTCATTCCACCACTACTAGATGCTGTATTATTGGATTATCAAAAAACAAATGTCCCATGTGCAAGAGAACCAGAGGTACTGAGCGCTATGGCCACTATTGTCAATAAATTACAGGGCCATATCACCAGTGAAGTACCCAAGATATTTGATGCAGTTTTTGAGTGTACTCTCGAAATGATAAACAAGGATTTTGAAGAATTTCCCGAACATAGAACAAATTTCTTTTTATTATTGCAAGCAGTCAATGTCCATTGTTTCCCGGCATTCCTCTCAATCCCGCCGGCGCAATTTAAATTAGTTCTTGACTCAATAATTTGGGCATTCAAACACACAATGAGAATTGTCGCAGATACGGGTTTAGCAATTTTATATCAATTGCTACAAAATATTGAAAAACATGAACAAGCTGCCCAGAGTTTTTATCAAATATATTTTACTGATATACTTCAACATATATTCAGTGTAGTAACTGACACGTCGCATACGGCTGGTAAATATTTTTTCAATAATAAATTATTTCTTTATTCATATTGTTGCTGATTACACGTGGGTATTCACATCTTGAGTTTCTACTTTATTATTGTAGGACTGACAATGCACGCAACCATTTTGGCATATATGTTCACTTTGGTTGAGCTAGGAAGGATTCTTGTACCCCTTGGTTCAGTACCCGATAACAGACTTTATGTCCAAGATTTCGTGGCGAGATTGCTCAAAGCTGCATTCCCACATCTTACTGATAATCAGATTAAAATAACAGTCCAGGGGCTGTTCAATTTGGATCAAAATATCCCAGCCTTCAAAGAGCATCTACGAGATTTCCTTGTACAAATAAGAGTAAGTCCATCAATTATGTTATAATTACTCATGGAATGAAAACGAACAAAAATTTGATTAATAATTTATAATAATGATTAACAGGAATATACGGGTGAAGATGACTCTGATTTGTATTTAGAAGAGCGAGAAACAGCTTTACGGCTTGCTCAAGAAGAAAAGAGAAGACAACAAATGGCGGTACCTGGCATATTGAATCCGCATGAAATGCCAGAAGAGATGCAGGACTGAATCACTCACATACCTCATTTATTTTCTTCTCCATACTTGAATGAAAGACAATTTGTTGTAGATACTGTCGTATCCCTTTACTTGCATTCATCTTCAATAGTACATCCATTGCATAGTCACCATTGCAACGCAACACGTCCACGCAATATACTTAGTCGTGTCGAGAGGCGTAAGATACGCTGATACCTGTGTTGAGGTAAGCCTGAGGCGAAGTGATTTGTTTGTTTGTTATAGGATTTTAATGAAAATTAAATTTTTGTTGTGGGTAAAATGTGAGTGCCTGATTTGAATATTGCTATTTCATGTCACTCTAGAGACTATGTTCTTTATAGATAAGTCTTCGTGAATAGGTAGATAACGAAAAAGTAATAACAAATACGAATATACATCTGGTAGCACTGAGAGAGGTTTACTGCCAATAAACACTTGATTTTGTCATACATTAATGCGGAGCAGATAATTTTTGTACTTGATAATAAAAATTGAGATTAAAGAAGTTGAAAAATAAATTAATAAAAACAAAATGAAAAACAGGAAATAGACAAAGAAAATTGTCGCAACGTCGCCAGTGTCCGATGTGATTAGTTATCTTTATGCATTATATTGATTTCGTAATATATTCCCACTGTTATATTTACAGTGCTGAAATGGCCGTAATGTCTGTGATGTGTCACATTTGTATTTCACCAATTGATTCGGGCCATATTTCGTATTTTCGCCCCCCCCCCCTGCATTTGCTGATTTTTGCATTATATTGTCATTATTTTATCTAATTTTCAATCTTGAAATTTATTATTATTATTATTATTATTATTATTATTATACGTAAAAATTGCAAAGGTGGTAATGGCAATGCGTTTCAGTATCCAAGGATTATATACAACAGAGAAGAGGTAATTAGGGGCAGCTTTGTACGTTGATGCTTAATGGAAAATGATTTTGATATAGTTCTTCACATTTCTTGAAGATGCTTTTGGATTTTGTTTTGTTTTCTTCCATTATTCACTGTTCACCAATAAGAAATTACACAGAAGTAATTTCATTTTATTGAAATATCAATTTCTCAGTATCTCATGATTTTAAATTGTATTAAAGATATTCCTACTGCGATCAACTGATCATTGAAATTTGTTCTGATGACCATGGTAATATACTGTTCGACGAAGCATCATTGTGAGTAGAAATGTGTGGGTCATGAACGAGAGAATTATTTGTAATAGCGATAGTAGAAATAAACAAATAGAAATAAATTTGCATACAAGATGAATAATAGTGTCAAAAAGTGGCTCTTAAATGATGAAAATCCGTTGAAGAATAGATGATTGTTTTTATCAAAGTGATGCTGTATTGTAATATAAATATTTCTTACTAATGAAGATCATTGCTTGTCAATGCCAATTCACACATTGGAAATTAAAACTGATCATATTTCAATAATATTTTATCGGCGATTCTCTGCTAAACCTATCATGATCTCCCGCCCAGTTTTCCTGTAAGTACGTTTGTATGTAAATCAATAATTTGTGGTATTCATTATAATTACTGTAGCAAAATTTTGTCATTAACTATTGAGAATAACTGAAGATCATGGAGCAGATTTTTGACGAAAAGACTAATTACCATTGAGATCTGGTGAATCCACTAAACTTACTTTCATCATCAAGAATTCATCAATGTAATATTAAATCGCTACTTCACAATAAAAAATTCTGGAGATGAAATCCTTGTGGGAATAAGACCTTCGGTTTGACTCAGATTCGAATTTACTTCTAATACTTATCCCTTTCATTTAATAAAATTCGTATTAATAGATTTTCATTCAAGAATATTTTGCGTATATTCATTCTGTAAAATATAATATACATTTTCTTTTTATCTCAACTAATTCGAATTTTTATCTCAAAGAATAATATATATATTGAAAAACTTAATATTCACAAGCACTCATTGTAAAATGAACATCTCGCTTCACGAGAACACTGCGTCTTTCCTATTATTCTATAAATGCAATTATACGTTCACCAACCTTCTTGATTAAAATTATACATCGGTGTACATAGATTTTTTTATCGGATGTGAACGTTATATTATATAGCAAATAAATTAGCAGATTTGCATCTTTCATTTTAAATGTTATTGATCATTGGATAATTTAAAATGCGGTTATTTATTATCGATATCATCTTTTTTTGTGAACTCCGATTCTTATTCATATATATATGAAAGAACGATATTTTTGACATATCATATACAAAAAAATAATGTCAATTTTTTGCAGTTACAAACGGTTAATAATTATTACAGAATGTATGATAAAGACTCATCAATGTAAATAATACTAGTCTCGTGTGAAGGTAGAATGTTTGAATATACAAACGAATATGGCTGATGAGATTTATGATACTTATATATTTATCAGACGAAGTGACTCTCAAGGACAATTATATGTATATTCTTCCAAGATTGTCCGTTTTAAAAATCATATAAACAGAGAGGGTGAAGGGGAGGGGGGGGGGCTGAAAATACATAATAAAAAACATAATTTGTATGATAAAAATTCATGTATGAAATTTATGGAATGAAATTATAATCACATCATCAGGTAGATTTGATAGATGAGCATAGCGTAATGATGTGGAACGTGTCAAGAATAATTTTTAAATGGAAAGTAGATATATGTAGTGTGTATATATATACAAACACGTGTATACTAGAAGTATATTGATGAACAATGGATGTGTTGTGTGTGAAATTAAATGCGTATATGTTCAATAAGCTATAAGGATTCCACAAGTTCTATATTCATTTATATATGACTATAAAAGTATGTTCTAAGAGTTTAAATAATATACTAATTGCTGAATAAAATATAAGGAATATTACACTGAGTTTATGTTTATATTTAAGATTATCCGTATTAATTGAAATAACGAATGATAAGTATTTCATAATTTCCAATTGGTTGTGTGTACGCATTTTAAACTTTTCTAAACTCAAACATTCTATTCGTTCAAATTCCCTGTAATTCTCATTATATGAAGAGGGCGCAATAATCAACACATACAAAAAAATAAGATATGAATGTATGACGACACAATATACATTTGCCGAATAGCCGATACAGCTGGCCGTATCTTATACTTCATATGTAGTTTCTTTTTTTTTTGCTGTCAAAATGTGCAATATAAATAAAACACCATATTCTCACAAAATTTACAATAATGATCCCCTTCTTTTGAAAAGTTATATCAATAAACAAACACAAATAACAACAGAAGACAGTACTATTCATCAAGGAATTCTATACACAGTGGACCCAGTGTCGGAAAGGTTAAGTTGATTTCATTATCTATTCCTATAAAGCATATATACATGTATATATGTATAGTTGTATGTGTATCTAAGTTAAGAAGTTTATTCATCCAATATTCTTTTATATTGTTTGTACAACCTACATAGAATAATTCATTAATTTTCTATAATTTAATTTTAGTGTTGTACTTATAGAACGAGAAAATGAGAAATTTCACGCAAAAGTAATTGTTGGACACTCAATAAAAAATATTCAAGTGATTTCAAATTCAGCCCTACATTTGCCACAATTCTTTAGCATCTCACATCATTCAATGACAGACGCTGAACTATCCATTAGAAGGGTAGAAATAAAAAAATTGTTTACACACAATAGATTTCCAGTTACTGAAAATAATGATGTTTTGGAAATTGAGGGTATGCTATTTATTGAACCACCTTATAATTTGGAAAATTGTATTTGTACAAATCCAATTATTTTGAATAGAGTATACGATATTCTTTCCCAACTAAATATAGAATAATGATGACATACATGTGCATAGAAAACATTCTTGAATACATCAAAGTACGCATAATAAATGGTATATTTCCAATCACAATTTAAGGATTATTATTTTGAACTGATATGACAGCATTTTAGATTATATTATGCTCATTATTAATGATAATTATACAAAAGTATATATTTTCTGTACTTTCAAAAACTGCTTAATTACTGCAAAAATGTCGGGAGTTTATTAATAAACAGCGATTTGTGTCGAAAGTATTCATTCAATATTAACACAAATATCTTTCATGCATTGATGTATGTAAGAATAGTTGAATTAAGTATTGAAAAATGAAATACTTGAGGGCAAGAAAATGTATATGTGATATTGAGATCATCTATATTAGTTTCACTACTTTATTGTTGAAGTCATAAAAGGTATAAAAACATGTATCTAACCTCAATATTTGTTTATTAATCACATATATACATACATATATACATACACCCGCACACATACATACACATGTATAGTGCATCACATAAAGCTCATTCAATAAAGTCAATGAATAGATGTTGTATAAGGAATACTTGAAACTACAAGTTGTTATTAATATTATATTGTGTACAATTAATTAGTGTTTTTTGTTTATTATCAGTAACTATATTTCTACATGTATATTTGAATACTGTTGTGTTTATCTGTATGTATATAATATGAATATTCAGTTGCATGCATGAAAAGTTTTCGCAATAATTTGAATGTAGTTTATAAAGAATTTCCAGATTGTTTTTTTTTTCTTATTTACGCATACTATTGAGATATATTGCATAAAATTTTTGTAAATACTAAAGTTTCATTAACATTAAAGTATAAATTTCTTTCTTTTATTATTGTGCTTATCGGTTAAATGCTGTGTCATAAATTTTCCTAATGATTAAAAATTATGTTACGTACTTAATGACCATTTTTTCATGAATTATCAATGTAATACTCAATTGCACTTGCATCGCGTTTTTTTCTAGAATATCTTAAACCTATTCTGTCTGCCATTTCTCCTATATTATCCAACACGTAGTCAAGTTGTTCTTTTGTATGCGCCGCTGACAGACATATACGAATTCGACATGCCATTAATGGTGTTGCTGGAAATCCTACACCAACAGTGGCAATATTTCGAGCTGTTAAACCACGAACAACCATCCCAACTTTTGAGAATAGATATACCAGCATTGGGATTACTGGAGAATCTTCATGACCATAAATTATGACACCCATTTGATGAAGTCTGCGTCTAAAGTATTTTGTATTTCTTGCCAGCTGTTTAATACGCAATTTTCCATCATTTGTTCCATCTTCGCCCATGATTGTTAACATAGAGGTAATTATTTGTTGAGCAACTGGTGGTGACATTGATACAGCATAAGTATGACCATGACTATGGATCCTCAAATGATTTATGAGTGTCTGTTCAAGATATTTACCATTAAATTTTATCTAGTGGCATAATAAAGAAAATAATGACTAACCTTTTTTCCGGCCAAGTAACCGCCTGCAGAACCAAAGCTTTTTGTAAATGTTCCCATATGTATGTCTACTTCGCGGGGATCAATTCCATAATAATCACAAATTCCTCTTCCACTTTTACCAGTAGCACCAATACTATGTGCCTCATCCAAGTAAATATATGCCTTGTATTTCTTTTTCAGCGAAATTATTTGGGGAAGACGTACAATGGAACCTTCCATAGAATATATACCCTCAACGATTATAAATATTTTTGACCATGGTTTTCCTGTATTCGTTTGTCCAAATGCTATCGCATTCTTTAAACATTTTTCCAAATGATTCACGTCTAAAAATATTGGGTCATTTGTATAATTCATGTATTGAGTATTGAGATAGTTTACTATTGAATTTAGTATTTAAGGATATTCAAGTTGAGTACAAACCGTTGTGATGAAAAACTTGTGTTACTGCTCCCGATATTCTCAATCCTGTTATTAATGATGCATGATTTTTTTCATCACTAAGAACTAAACAACCGGGGCCGATAAGTGATGGCAAGTTTAATGCGTTTGTAGCAAAACCCATTCCAAAAACTATCGCATCTTCAACTTGCAGGAATTTAGCAGTTAATTCTTCAAGTTCATTGTGTATTTGCATGTTTCCTAAAAAAGATAAAATCCTTTTTTTTTTGTTTCATTCTTCAATATAAATATATAGTAGGTGCTCAGAATTAAAATATGTATACGTGTATATGTTTACCAAATTCAAGTCTAGAACTACAATTTGCGTAGCCATATTTATTGATAGCTTCAATACTTTGCATGGCACAATTTCCCGTTGATTGGGCAAATCCAAGATAATTGTATGAACTTAAATTTATGCATGGAGTTTCGGTACCAATGAACCTAATAACAATCGTTATAGATGACTAAATATTGAATAAAAATTATCAACTTATCCGATTCGGATAAAATATAATAAGTTTGTGTCACCAATATTTGAAATCAAAAATAATTGTATAGTGTTTAATATCAATATTTATGACATTCATAATTCATGCGTTATAAATATATTCAAGTATTCATACTGAATGACGACTTTTAATATAAATTGGATTGAACAAAAATTTGATAGATACTTACTCAAATGTCCAACCATTATCACGAGTAATACGATCTTTCAATGTAATCATAGCTCCAGGCACTGAACATACTGGACGATTCCAACAATCACGAACGCGCCGATAGACATATCGTAAATAGAATGTTTCAAAGCTTTCATAGAGTGATGCGTATCCCTGTATATAAATAATCATTATTTAATTTATTTCACTCTTATAATTCTCAAATTATTATGTAACGAAAAATAATAATAACCCTTCTGTTTTGTTCACGTGCTACTTTTGGAGCGAACAGTAATTGATTAATAAATCCTAAAAACATTAGGATATAAAATCCAAGGTGAGTGAGTGCTGCTGTGAAAAGTGATTCGTGCTCAAACGACTCCTTGAATTCATTTGGATTCATATTATTATAATGATGAGCCTTCCAATAATGCATATTCTATAAATCCAATTTTTATTTTAAACAAATTTTCATGTAAAAATAATTCATAATTATAGAATCAATAAATGCACGCATAGTTCTATTCATCACAATAATTTGATTAAAATGTACATGTATAAGGGACTTATAAATTCGTAATTATTATTACAAAAAGAATAATTCAATGAAAATATGGAATTTTTATTATCCTACAATAACAAATATTTATTTCATGTTAAAGAAATGTTGGACTTATCATTACCGTAGTTTATCGGAATAGATAAAAAAGTGACTAACCTGAATACCATTGTTAACAATTTTTCTATTGTTGATATGTTCTCCATGGAAATTAAAATCATTATTCTTGTTTGTATTTTTGGTATGTCTAAAATTATTAGTAACATCATTAGCAGTTGAAGCCATGGTGCATAGCAATATTAAGTGAAATATAGCTAATTTATGAATTTCTGGAAATGAAAAACACATGTTACTTATAGTATGTTTATTTCCATGCATATTGTTTCACTGTAAATTACAAAATATTTCAACTGACCAATCGTAACTGTAATGCTAATTACGTTCAATTATACAGTAGCCTAGGAAATTATGAATTCATTAGATAGCGTTATAAATTTTACTGACGAAATAAATAATTTATTCTGCAGTACATATGTAAAGTAGTAATTTAGATTGATATTAACACATTCTATAACTGTCTACAAACTCCAACGTTTCCAATGATGACTGTTATTTGATCAGTTTATCACCATGCGGTGTAAATGCCAGTAAGAAATTCTAAAGCATCTAAATTTCGAACACATTGACTGTACAAAACTATATACCAAAAACACAATAAATGTATACACATATATATATACGTATAAAATTACATTTGCCGGTAATATTAGAGTCCCTCTAGTAATACCGGCAATTACTAGAGGGACTCTAGGTAATATGTAACTCTACTATTTTTATAACATTTTCGAGCGAATTTTATCCAAACAAATTCTTTCGCCTTCATTCGTCTAGTGTGTACCAGGCCTAACGTTGATATGGAGATTTTTTACATAAATATAGTAATTTTGAAAGAATGAGTGAAATTTAAAAAATGTCAAGTATAGATGGCGGTTCTGAATTATCAAAAAATTATAAATCAATCAATAAAACTTCAAAGCGTGTACTTGAAAAAATAATAAGATTCCATTAGTTTTTTTTCGTTTTATCCATGTTTCACGATTGTTGAGAAGGTTCAGTACTTCTTACAAGGGCTTGCTTCCAGTGCAGTGTGGGCCGTAAACTGGGCCACATTACCAAATTTTCAAATGACAAATATTGGCACACAAATTACAAAAACTAGTTTATATTGAGTAATCTATATGCTCAATTGTAAATTTAAAAATCACCATAAGATCGTCGGGTATCTCAGTTTTTATCTGTCTAGACAACTCAAGAATAGTAGGAAGTTATTAAAATTTAGTTTCGATTTTTCATTATTTCAGTCTAATTCACAAAATTTCATTTTAAAATACGCGCCGATAAATAGTGCGCATGTGCAGTCAGGGGTGAAGTGCGAGGAACTTACGTTATGAGAGGTAACTCGTCTCGACGATATACTTTAAGAGAGGTTCTCCTGCATGAGTTTTTTAGTTGTATGATTGGTATATCGTATATAGTATGTGTGTATGTCGTTAATGAAAACGGCTGTCAATTCGCCTGGCCCCTGAGTCACACTACTTACACTTGTGAGTTGTGCATGTATATTGTACGTTTTACTGCACACTGACAGCTCTAACAGTTGCATAGCTAGCTCATCGACAATTACAGGGTAGTGAAACACTGATAGGAATTCGTAGCAGTATAATAGCCGTGATAATTATAATAAACTTTGTTGGATTCTATACTGAAAACGTATTGTATAAACACCAAAGACAATACTCAAAAGTTAAACGTGAGTTATTGTTAATGGAATTCCTCTATAAATAGTGTTGAAATGGACAAATATTTGCATATTAAAGTGTTGACATATTATTCATGCATGTAATACGTGCATTAAATTGGTAGTGCAGTTAATATTTGAAATTGATCGAAAAAAATAAGAATAATATAATGGAGAAGGAAAAGAATCAGGACGAGCATCAAAATAAAAGTGAGCGTGAATCATCAGCAAATAATATCAAGCGTGAATCAGAGTCGATGGATGACTTTGAGCATGTGGAGCATATCACTTCGTTATCATCAGATGGAACAATTTCAGATTTAAATGCAACGTCTGACCAGCTTGTTGATGTACCGCGTGCTTGTTCAAACAACTTCATTGATATCGCAACAAAACTAGAGAAAAATCTGTTAGACGCAACAATATTTGACTCTCCAGATGAGAGAATTTTAAAGCCGGTACCAACGACTCCGCCACCTTCCGCAGATTTAGAAAAGTTTAGTGATTCTATGTCGTCTAATGCGCAGTCGTTGGATCCGTTTGGTGGATTGTCGGATGTCCAGACAAACGAAAAATCAGTGAAAATAGCAACAATGGCGTTTATAGAAACGGAAAAATCAGATTCGTTTAAAAAATTAACTCCAGAATCGGAACAAAAATTGACTGAATTTAACAGCTTCCGTGAAGATGATACGAAAGAAAAGATTCAGACAAATGTATCTGATGGGGAATTTGTGCAGCGCGAAACGTCTCCAGATCCAATGGTTGAAACTAAATTTGAAAACGTTCCACAAAATGATAATTTTGAATTTGATGATAATCTCCATAATGAACATATGGTCAATGTAACTTTTGAAAATAAAAACAAATTACAAGAGAAAAATGAATTCTTCCGTGATGATGTTTTTAGTGAAATTAAGTCCACTGTTCTTCCTGCACCAGAAAATGCGCCAATAATGGATTTTTTAAGTGATGAAACTGATCCACATAATCGTGAAGATATTATAAATAAAGAAACCGCAAAAAAAAATCATGTTGATGATTCATGGAATTTATCGGATAATGGTGCACCAAAAAAACCTTTACCACCATTACCTCCAGGATTTAAATCAGAACAGGCAGACGACAAGTTTAAATCCATTAATCAAGGTTCTACATCTGAATTCGTCAATCTGCCTGCTCAATGTGATAAGTCGCAAGAACAGTATCAACAGTCAAATAGTACTAACGATACTGGTGATTCAGAATTTGAATCAGAACCTGAACCATCACCGATAAGAATATTATCGAAACCTACCGTTCCACCACACGCCCAATCTGATCAAATGAACAATTATTATAGCCGTCTAACTGAAAAAAAATTAGTGGAGGAGATTGCACCGAGAAAAATATTCTCCGATATAGGCCTCGGTAAGTTAAAAACATTAAATCAGCAATTATCATTTGTACATCTGATATGATAACCAGAAAAATGGGATCTCCTTAATTCAATGATTATATTATCAAGTCACTCATTTGTTTGACTTATCGACTGTAAACTAACACACTTACTATTGTTAGGCCATAGATACCAAAGTGATCAATATGAAAACAATAAATTAATAAATAAATTTTCCTTCAAAATTATAGAATTTATTCTCTCGAGCTGTTCTAATATTTGAAATAATTTTAACTGATGAGTTTTATAAAAAATGGGTACATACATTAAACATCAAAAATATATGTGTAGTTTCATAAATTTTATTTTGCACATTTGAACGAAATATCCATATTTAATAATTTGGTTCAGAAAAAAAACATGTTAGAATAACAATTATATACTATACATATGACACAAAGGTTTCGTAGATCACGTATATGTATACACAGTGTCATGATATGAGAGAGGAAGTTATACGATTATAAAGAGTTTAACTTTATAATCGGTGAATAGCATATATTATACATGTATATGTATATCGATTGGCAATGAGGTGGACCCTCGAGCATCTACTATACATACCCTTTATACTTGTATTATACCTCGTGCTGTTGACTGGTTTCTTCTCTTCCGTACTTTTCTATATTTTTTATGTCATTACATACATACTATTTTAATATATACGATCTGAATAATAGAATAAATACATACATACATACATACATACATACATACATACATACATACATACATACATACATACATACATATGTGCATATATGGGATTCATGATATATATTCATATGCATGTCTGAATGAATAATTTATTACATATGAGCGAGAACATGAAAAATATCATTATTTTATTTAGAGTTACCTTGGATTAATCTTGTTCATAATTATATTATATTAATAGAAACGTATAGATATGCACATGGACAATAATATTTTATATGGATGATGATTTTAGGCATCAACTAAATCGTATTATATGTCAAGTGTTTATGCCGTATATATTTGAAGATATTCTTTTATTTGGAACTGATCAGTGTATACGGATGAGTGAACTATTTTGCCTATATCATATATTTAGTGATGTTATTGGATATCATTGGTGAAATGTATTATTATGTTTTATAATCTATATAATACGGAAACGATATACGCGGATACCACAATCTTATGATATTGAAAAAGCTGTTTGAGTCATGAGGAAGGATATTGCGTACGGGACAAACAATTAATATACGTAAAATTTTTAATGTATTTAAGATATTTCATGTATTAACTAACCTCGTCATTTGTGCATATATATATATATATATTAATGATTCCTAATATAATGAACATTTTTTTGTGCTGTTGCTTGAAGAGAAATTGACTTAAATTAAATGGGAGGACGGATGCAATGACTGAATTTATAATTCATGAATTTTCGGAAAATTTGAACTCTTGAGACATTGAAATAAAACTATTGAGCTGTGCATTGATATGTTAAATAAACATAAATTTCAGAAATCTTAAATCCAAAGTTTTTGAAAATATGATAAATAAAGTTAGTTGGCGATATTTATCTTCGTGTTTAATTCAATTCTCTATTTCTTTTTTCGCTGCAAAAAAAAAAAATATAAATTTTTTTATTACGGAATTTCGAAGTTCAACAATAATATTTCAGGCTAACCTATCAAACTACCTTAATTGTTCTACTTTGACTATAAGATTTGGATGTTATCTGACTCAGTCATACAATGTTTAAATATTCCATATGTAATTATCATTTCATCTTATGGATTTTGGTGCAACATCAATATCCATATACACGTATCTCTTCGTTTTTTATTATATAAAATAACAATAGGGCGTACTCATCATCCTATATTTTTATTTACGTTAACTCGATACGAGTAAATCCGAATTTACTCGAATGTTCCCGACGCCGATTATGTGCGGACAATTCCGAATACTGAAGTCTGAAGTCCGTTGTACCGGATCGATAATATAAAACATAGTTGTGAATTTGACGTACTTTTATGTTGTACCTGGATCACAGTTGATCGTTGTTGTTTATTTAACACCAATTTAACTTTTATTACGATAATAATTACATTCAATTAATTGTTTACGTGGATTACACGGCAATAACAAATTCTAATACATTAAAATCAATAATAAGCGTTCATATACAGCGCCTCACTCATAACCCCACCTTTTTTCCTCCATTATTGTGACGTGATCTTTAGCAAGTGTCTATCACGTCCTGAATACTCTATTATTAATTGGCTACATGGTGATTAAATATTCAACTATTGTCAAGTGATTGTAATTCAATTTGAAAGTAAAATTAATATAAAGAGTGTCAAGTTATTAATTTATTTCACGGTGACAAATTATATCAACATAAATATGGATTCAGAGTCAGCGATTTGTCCTTTACCGAAAAAAGATCAAAATGACAGCAATATGTGCAAGAAATCAAATAATTCTTCAAATGGTTGTCCTTGTTTCTGGAATATTCTTGATCCTCGTAAGATTATTTATTTTTCTATATAACCAATTATTTTTTAATAAATTCTATTCAATCATAGATTCAAATTTATCTGATTGTTTTCGGCAACTATTTTAAAAAATGCAGTTAACACCTTTGTATGCATTGTCGTACCTGTTATTAATTAATCCTTCTATAAATTCATTATGTAATGTTGCGTAGTTACAAATCGTCCAAGGTCGATAATACATTTCTATTGTGTGAAATATTTTTTTTAATATTTCACATCGTATCAATAGAGAATAAAGATTTATCTGACGATCACTAATTACGTAATTTACATTTACAACGTTATTAATATTAAAAATAATGAAGTTTGTACCTTAATGCTGAAAAAGTGTGTGATGAATTTGATAATTTAAATGCATCAGCAAATATTATCATTTGTTTGATTTCAATATCAATAGTATTCAGTATTAGTATTTTTCTGTTATTATTCTTTCATATTTTATTAACAAATAAATCTTTGCATCGGCATTACTATATTTATATTTGTATGTATCATGTAAAAATTCATCCGTGCAATAGTAATGATATCGTTCCAGACTATCGGGAGAAATGAAATAACGTGTGCACTGCAGTGTATGCGTGTATGTGATATATATATACATATATACAATGACTTTATTTTGTTGATTATATCATTTAGAGAATAATATAATGAATCAAATTTAAAACATTGATAGAATCCACTTGGACACTTTAAATGAGTTTTATAACCTTGTCCGTGCTTTTATCCATCTAATACGCGAAAAAAAAACTGATAATGGTGCATATAGTATTGTCGGATCGATAGTCTTGTGAATAATAAAAATATGCATATGTATAATCGCTAGAGTACACTACAAAGCTCAATAATATCAGTGAATTTTAAATGATTATTCGTTTAAATTCGATGCTGCATTATGGATGCGACCGTTGCCAATACTTTTATTTTATTAAAAATTTTTATTTCATTACTATTATTTTAATGAAAATATAATTTGTCAAAAAACAAGAGAGAAAAATAAACTTTTGTGTCGATATAATTACTTTATTTTCCAATTATTAGTTTTCTATTTAAATTGCCATTTCAATACGATTATGTTTACAGAATATAATAAATATTTAATTGATTATGAATTTTATGTCATCTATGTATTTAATTTGCTGTTTTTTGTCCTATCCTAAAAAGACATTTATTCAATCGATTAAAGCGATTATAATGAGAAATGTCAATTTAATTTCTGAATTAATATGTGTGATTGTTCTTTACAGACGCATGGTTCAATCCAGAGAGACTGAATCCAAAAGGTAAGAAAAATATTTATGACCGATGAATATTGTTATTTTCCTTATTAGATTAGTAGATTATTGATGTTGACCTGTATAAATCATATACATATACATATAAATTCAAAAGAATTTCCAGCTGAACAAAAATATTCAAAATGAAGCTTAACATTTGTCTTTTCAAACCTGACTGCAAACTCACTTCTGGAATAAATGAGTTGATATTCGGATCCACAAATGGTATTCTTTACTATTTGTCTTATCATCATTTATTAATAACTTCTGATTGCGTATAGTAGTCGATTATTTAATTGTCAGATTTATATACAAATTTCATGTCAGTATAATTACTGTTGAATTTTCAACTTATATGTTTTTAATTTAAATATGTGCATACATGTATATCCAGATACAAATACATATACATTTAACGTGTGCGGCACACGGTGTGCCTGGTGTCGGTTAACTAAATATAAACGCTCGGCCAGGTTGTCTGGTGAGTTGCCAACGATCTTCGTTCGTTGTAGATTTTAGTCGAGTGCTAGTTCAGTGTTGTCTACATGTCGGAGAAAATTGAAGGAAATACATTACAGGCGACATAGTGAACGCGTTAGGATACATCTAGAAACGAATAAAACAAAGTGATATTTTACCGTAAATTCGGTTTGTGTAATGCATGCGTGCAGAAATTGCGATATTTATTAAATAGTATATGTTGATTTGTGCCAATATTTGTACTTATCGTACTTTCCGTAGACGTTGGATAATTTACTCGTTTATTTGTATATTTTTTTATTGAAATATATTTTTGTCGAGATTAAATCTGTTTAGATTGAAAATCGGCAATTATGAATGTGGTGAAGAAATTAATGGAGATAAAAGATATGCAGATTAATAAAGAAGAGCGTGAGTATATTAATGGATAAACAATTGAACGCAAGATCAAGGGCGAAAAAATATTCCATGGACTTACAAACGAAGCATTTATATGGGTTAATATACGTACTGAAAAATATTTTTTGATTTTAATCCGAACGTGGTAATATTCACTTTGTTCAGTAAGCCTGGTGCCGCTGTTAACTGGGTCGCAATTTAGCTCAGTCCGATTTGAAATAAAAATAATCTACTTGATGGTGATTTATCGTACTCTACAAACATTCATTTATAAATAATATTAATGATACTTATATTTTATTTGATTTTAAAGGACATTAATAGTTATTGAAAATATTGTATGTTATTTGATGTAACGTTATTGAATTTATCATTGCTGATTTCCTCTGTTTTCTGAGACAATATAATTTTAATAAAGGAAAAATTATTTGCTACATCTATTTTTGGTTACTACAATTGGGTAAATCTGTTACGTAAGATAGATTTAGATTCCCACTCGAGTGCCATCGCCATGTAGCCTCTTTAATATCTTTAACTTCTCTAACCTATATATGGTTCATCGCATTCCTCATTTTGGCATATAATAACAATTTCAAATGAAGAAGCAATATTTATCATGTGCTTTAAATTTGATATATATAATTTTGATAATTACTTATACGTTTGATGAAAAATTACAAATATATTTATCGTATATCTTCAATATCTAATTAAATCTCATGAGAATTTGTCATAGTATCTGAGGATAAATTGAGCATATTTTTATATTGGCTTCAGTAAAATTAATATAAGTACATGTATCGTCTGGCATCAAAAAATTTATAAAAAAATGAGTTAATAGTTGGAACCGACTAGAAAGTGTAAATAAATAAATTATATTATATATGAGTATGTATCTATGTATGTGTCACGTGGCTTGATTGTGAATGTGATGTATACACGTGGCATCAGTGACCTGCTGGTATTTCATCGGTGTCAGACGAATGACATATGTATACATTTCCTATGGTCAATTCCAAATAGTGATATAAAGTTAATTTTTTTATTATATTGCTATGCAAAGAATCGTTATTTTTAATGATAAAATAGTTAACTTTAATTCTTATATGTACATGTATAAAGTACCTTATGGATTGATAATTAATTGATTCTCAATTTGTGTGGTTACATATATTATGTATGTACTTGAATGTGTATTTAAGTAAATGTCATGTATACAGGTATACACATGTTCATGCGTATGAACAAGTGGCGCTACCTTCATTGGTACCAGATAAATTTCAATTTTATGAGTCACAATCATTTATATCAAATCGTATATGCCATTTGTTGGATTATTACGTTTTGCGTCCATCTTTCAGAAACATAAGAAATAGCAACTCATGACTGCACTTCCTTTTTCGTCTCTCGCTTCCACGTGGAACATTTAAGTCGTCGGCATTTTTTATTTGCCCTCTCTTTCATACTTCCTTTTTTTGTCTCCTTCTTACACACAATACTTGGGACTTGGAACGGGACTTGGATTCTACACTCTTACTGCGCTGATGTTAACTTATGCTAGTGATAGGTACTGTGTGTAGCTGGTAGCTCATGAGTCAGTTGTGCGTTCAACGTGACTCTTGTTGGTTCAGACTGTTCAAAGTTGTGTGTCTCGTGTGATCAACCCTACGTTTACTTTACATATCTGTAAATTTATAGAAATACATATACGTTCTAGAATATATCATTTATCATTTTGTCCACAATTTTTTTTCTTCCTTTTTTATAATTTTGCAACAAAAAAAAAATGGTGCGTAAAGATAGAATCAGAAGAAGTGACGTGGAAGATGAACTACTTGAACTGAATCCCGGTGAGTAGAGATTGTTTAGAGACAATAGATGTGCATTTAGTACAGGATTTTTTCGTTTTATATATCATTTGAGTGATGAAATTATGTAGGTAATAGTAGTTACATTTGAACATAGTCTATAAAAATTGGAACATATGGTTGCCTCATGTCTACGTTATCATGCCCAAGCAATTTAATTCAATCATAATAATTTGATAGATATTAATCATATATTTTCTTTTATATGTCATTTCAATTTTCATAATTATTAAGTCAATAGCAAATTCTCATTTCTTTTCCTCATTCGTTATTGAATGTACCCACTTTTATATACTCCTATATATGAACTCAATACAATATATGCGTGCCGTTGCATGGATTAATATATAAAAAATCGTCGATAGAGCGTGTAGCAACATGATTGAAAAAATTCAAGGACCGTTAATTTAGTAAGGATTATTGTTGGTTATTTAACGTCATCAATGCAATTAATTTTATGTGTATTTTGCAAGATTTTTAATACATTCTGTATTGACTGTCAGGCAAATTGGGTGTCGTCTGTGTTTACTTATAGTATGTACTTTAATTGAATATTGCCACATGTGTCTTGAATAATAATTATTCAACTAAGTAATTATTTGTATTTAATGTAATTATTATGTTTCAATGATTTTTTCCATATGGAAAATATGAGATATGAATAAAGTTATGCATCAAATAAATTGAAAATTCTTGGCTAGAATGAACAATTTATAAAGAATATTTTATTGTTTTTAATTATTAATCGTCGTGTTTACAAAGCGATTCTAATACATCATCATCGATTCAATATTATTGCGGAATATATCTACAATATATATGTTAGTAATTCGATAATGTCTTAGGGTACTTGAATAAAATTATAAATTGAACTTTTTGGGAAAAAACAATTTTGATTGTAGCAACGCATTGGTTTGCAAACACTCATAAAATGAAGTTATATAAAATTAATAACGGATTGTCATATAAGCGATTGATGGAATATATAAATATGTAAATTTTTTCAAACATTATAAATATAATTTATGTATACACATTGATATATTTTATTTTGATGATTAACAAATGAAACCTCATGTTTAAATTACAGTGGCCGCTCTGATTTATTGGCGTCAGCCAGAAAAAACTGGGATTATTTTTGGAGCGATAGTAGGAGTACTTTTTTCGCTGGCCTATTTCAGTTTAATCAGCGTATTCTCTTATGCAGCCCTTGTAACACTTATGGGCACTATGGGTTTCCGAATTTACAAAACAATCATGCAAGCAGTTCAAAAAACTTCAGATGGACATCCATTCAAGTAAATTACAGTATTGCCTGATAACGTAATTAGTGATAATATATTTTAACATCATTTTACATATTGCAGGGATATTCTTGATATTGACCTCACATTACCTACTGAAAAGGTTCATCAAGTGGCTGATGTAGCTGTGGCGCACGCTAACGCTGCTGTTTCTGAACTACGAAGACTTTTTCTCATTGAAGACTTTGTTGATTCACTTAAATTTAGTGTTGTCCTGTGGTGTTTGACTTATCTTGGATCTTGGTTTAATGGAATGACGCTAATAATTATTGGTACGTTATATAGATTGAGTAGCATAAATCTAGTTTTATACATTGATAATAATGAATATTGAATTTACAGGTGTTGTAGCGCTTTTTACACTTCCAAAAGTTTACGAAACAAACAAAGCACAAATTGATCAGAATCTTGCATTGGTACATGGCAAAATCAATGAGCTCACGGCCAAGTAAGTTGTATATATTTTTATTTGTGACTACGCTATTAAATTAATAATGTGTTACTGTTCGACAGCCACCAAATCCTATTAAAATCCTTATTCATCCATTTATTTTTCTTTTTCTGTATTTTACTGGTTCCTATTAAAAAATTAAGCGCTAGCATTTGTCAACAATGATTATATGAATGAAAAATTTTATGTGCAATTGATTAACATATTTGAATATCTCTGTGTTGATCAGGGTCAAGGCAGCTATTCCTTTGGGTAAAAAGGCAGAACCCACTAAAGAGGAGTAAAATTTATGATAGTTTCAACAGTTTGAAAAATAATCAGGAGAGATTAATGATTGAGCGATTGGGAGTGAAACTCTATGGGCTTAATACCCATAATTGATCCAGTAAATGGTAATTAAATTTAATCAGACGTGAATTGAGAGATATCTTGTGAGTGTTTGTGAACGATATAAATAAATAATGAAATCGACTATGCATAATGAATGAAATATTTTAGAGCGACCAATTTCGAACGCGCGAAAATGCATAAAACATTAATTATGAATAGCTATTGCACTCCTATAAAATAAAATCAATAATTTTATTTACAAATTGATTATTTATTCATTATTTTCAACATTTTCACGTGTAACATCAATCGATAAATTAATTTTGTAATAGTGTAATAGGGACGCTTACTTTTTTATGTGATCAAATTCCTGAAATTTTAATAGAATGATTTTATAGTGTTCACCAATTATATTTTTATGTTCGCCACTGTTCCCTTTCAATATTTAAAATACGTGTACTCTTGAACCTTGTTTCGAATACGTCTTTGGTGAAACACAATGATAGTATCATAATACACACATATAAACAAAAAAAATTAAGAATACGTAACAATAGAGTTCAACGACTAAGTTTAACCCTATATTATTATATAATATGGCAGGTAATGATTGAAAAAAAAACTAATTACTTTTATTCTTTATTCTTTTAATTATTATTTTGAATTACAAGCAGACGTAAGACATTGCTATGATTGGTGTGAGTGTGCAAATATTGATTGTGCCAGACGTGAATAATGAAAGTCAGCGAAATGAGGAAAGTATAACAGGAGAAAAAAAATTATAGAAAGGTTTATGATGTGTGTCGAGGCTTCAAATAAAGAATTAATTAGCCAAGTGTCAATATCTTGGTGTTATGCGCTTAATAAACATTGTTTTTTTTTATCGTTAGATTTTAATATATGTAAAGGACAGTGATCCCCTATGTCGTTTTTCGTTGTTATTAACACGATTTGAAAATAATACATAAATTCATAAATGGATAAATGGAGCTAATATACAGAAGAATACATTATAACTGACAACTTTAAAGTGTCGAAAATTTACAAAAAAATATCATTACTATTATTATCTTATTGTAATTATATAATTAATATATTATGAAATGAATTGCCCACAATTTATCAAAGAGAAAATAAAATAATAATAATTATAACTCTACAACAATGTGAGATGAAGAACAACATATATTATTAAGGTGGATCATTGATGAAAAAAAAAAATGAAATCTTCATATTATATCACAATATTCTATTATACATTTAATCAATTCGAATCACGTTTTTATTCAGAAAATAATGGCGATGTTTAGACTGTGAACTTTAATACACATATTGCTTCTTGACGTGTTTTCATTATTACATCTGCATTCGCACGATTTATTTATATTATAAATAAAAAATGATATTCATGAGACACAATAGTAAAAAATTTTTTCAATACATGCAATCCTTTCCAATAACAATAACAACAACAACAACAACAACAACAATAATAATAATAATAATAATAATAATAATAATACTGTTATCATTACTGGTGTTATTACAATACACTGTGAAAAAGAACTAGAGCAAACTCTACATGCTTTATTAATCATGAAATGAATGTGTAAATAAATACCCGTGTTCGGTGTATATTATGCAAATTTATGTTATTATTTATACACATACAACAAATAAACAATAATCAGATAATGTATGTCTCTTTACCACCCGTCGATTTGTTGATTTTCTTCACGGTCTACCAAAATTTTTTGTTCAGTGATATAATGTACGCATGCGCGACCTTGGTACAAGGTGACCGTCCGTCATCTCAAAACACTTATGATGACTTGGGTACACAGGGAATTTGTAGCCCATCAGTAATATATTGTTCTTCGTCGTGTTACATTCATAAAAATCGAAAATTGTCTCCAAGTATAATTCAATCTTGTATATTGTTAATTAATAAGATATTATATATAAATCTGACAAAATGTCAATGAATGAGGTGGACCATGAAAAAAGGAAGCAAATCTCTGTTAGAGGCATTGTCGATGTTGTCAATGTTGCAAATTTTAAAAAGACTTTTAACCGGCACCTTCATTATACTCTTGTAAAGGATCGAAATGTCGCGACATCCCGGGATTATTTCTTTGCATTGGCACACAGTGTTAAAGATAATCTCGTTTCTAGATGGATTCGCACCCAACAATATTACTATGAACAGGATCCTAAGGTATGCTAATGATACAGAATAATAATATTTAGTTCCTTAGAACTTATTTGAGACCTACTATTTCACGACCTTGTTTCCAATACGGTTGAGAAACATGATATGCCATCATGAATATATTTGGTATGTACCCAGTTGAGTTACGTCGTAAATGAAGGGTCATGACAGATATATACATATATGTATTCTCTTTAGCACTTATCTATAATAATACATTATTTTATATGCGTGAATGTAAAACATATGTGTTTTAAATATTATAGATATAAATTGTGATTTGTTTGTTAGTATAAATACGCTTTTGAAATTTGACTATATTATTGATTTTTTTTGATTTCATAATAGAAATGTTATGATTGAAAATATTTTTTTGTCATTCTCAATTTTGTTTCAATTATTATAGCTATTGACTGTACAAAATTTTTAATCTGATAACTAAATGTCAAATCAGATTTGCGTTGTTACTTAGTTATTTTTGGATTATATAGTCTTGGAAAAACGTTACATTTATACTTGCTGACATTTTTTTTTTTTTTTTTTTTTTTTGGCATTCAGTATAATTGGCAGCAGAAACATTAATATTCTAGCTGATGCCAAGATCCTTCAATATTTACTTTAAATTTTTAGTCGCTATTGTCAGCAATCGTTTAGGTACAAATTCTTAGAATCATTTTTTGATAATTTATCGATTCATTTATCGAATTGGATCCAATTTTTACTTGAACGTTATTGTTTATATTTATTCTTATCGTATATGTTGAACGGAATAATTGGACGACCCTTCGGTAGAGTATCAACTTGACGCACGAACGACTTGCTGTCAATAATTATCAACGATTTTTTGTTTTTGGCATGATATTTATAAGCTATTATTTATAATTGTATATTATTCTTAAATACATATATTTAATGTTCATTGTCATGTACTTCTTCATTTTTTTTAGAGAGTATATTATTTATCATTGGAGTACTATATGGGCAGAACACTTCAAAATACAATGATTAACTTGGGAATTCAAGGAGCGTGTGATGAAGCAATGTATCAGGCAAGAATCCATCATAGTTTTATAATTATTAATTGCGTGTATTATATTTGCATGACATTATAATAAATAATTGATGGTCTTCAATAAATTAATTTAGATGGGCTTGGATATTGAGGAGCTGGAAGAACTTGAAGAGGATGCTGGTTTAGGAAATGGTGGTTTGGGTCGTCTTGCCGCGTGTTTCTTAGACAGCATGGCTACTTTAGGATTGGCGGCATATGGCTATGGAATTCGTTATGAATACGGAATTTTTGCCCAAAAGATAAAGAATGGGGAGCAAATCGAGGAGCCGGACGATTGGTTACGTTATGGTAATCCATGGGAGAAAGCGCGGCCAGAATTTATGTTGCCAGTTAATTTTTACGGACATGTAATTGATACGCCTGAGGGTAAAAAATGGGTTAATACACAAGTAGTATTTGCCATGCCCTATGACAATCCAATTCCCGGTTATAAAAATAATACAGTTAATACTCTAAGATTATGGTCAGCTAAATCGCCAATTGAATTTAATCTTAAATTTTTCAATGATGGTGATTATATTCAGGCTGTATTTGATCGTAATTTAGCTGAGAATATCACTCGAGTTTTATATCCTAATGACAACTTTTTTGAGGGAAAAGAATTACGATTGAAACAAGAGTATTTTATGGTAGCAGCAACTCTACAAGATATCATTCGCCGATATAAATCAAGTAAGTTTGGATCACGAGCTTATAATAGAACAGATTTTGATCAATTTCCGGATAAGGTTGCAATCCAACTCAACGATACTCATCCATCTTTGGCGATTCCTGAGCTTATGAGAATTCTTCTTGACGTTGAGGGTTTGTCATGGGAGCAAGCATGGGACATTACTACACGCACATGCGCCTATACAAATCATACGGTTTTGCCTGAAGCGTTGGAGCGCTGGCCCGTGACTATGCTCGAAAGCATTTTACCGCGACATCTTCAAATTATTTATCATATAAATTTTTTGCATCTTCAAGAAGTCGGTGCTAAGTATCCAGGTGACTTTGATCGTCTTCGACGCATGTCACTTATTGAAGAAGATGGTGAGAAGCGGGTAAATATGGCACATTTATCAATTGTTGGCAGTCATGCAATTAACGGCGTAGCAAGAATTCATTCTGAGATCCTATGTAACACGGTTTTTCGTGATTTCTATGAGATGCATCCGGATAAATTTCAAAATAAAACGAACGGTATTACACCACGCCGGTGGTTGTTACTATGCAATCCCAATCTCTCTGATGTAATTGAAGAAAAAATCGGAAGTGAATGGACTGTACATCTTGATCAATTGCAGCAATTGAAAAAATGGGCAAATGATCCATCATTTCAGCGCAGTGTTGTCACAGTCAAACAAGAAAATAAAATGCGGCTAGCTGAATTGCTTGAAAAAGATTATGGCGTTAAAATAAATCCTGCGTCAATATTTGATATTCAAGTAAAACGCATTCACGAATATAAGCGCCAATTACTTAATTGCTTGCACATTATAACACTTTATAATCGAATTAAAAAAAATCCATCGGCGCCATTTGTACCACGAACAATCATGATAGGTGGCAAAGCAGCGCCGGGTTATTTACTTGCAAAAAAAATAATAAAACTTATATGTAGCGTGGGACATATTGTCAATAATGATCCTGTCGTGGGAGATAAATTAAAGGTCATATTTCTTGAGAATTATAGAGTTACATTAGCTGAAAAGATCATTCCTGCGGCTGATTTAAGTGAGCAAATTTCAACTGCTGGAACAGAGGCTTCTGGCACAGGCAACATGAAATTTATGGTAATTATTTACATCATTTATTTAATACAATTTATTATATATTTATAAGTAATCATATGATTTCAGTTAAATGGAGCATTGACGATTGGTACACTAGACGGTGCTAACGTAGAAATGGCAGAAGAAATGGGAAATGATAATATTTTCATATTTGGAATGACTGTAGACCAAGTGGAAGAGCTGAAAGCGAAGGGATACAATGCATGGGATTACTATAATGCATTACCTGAAGCGAAACAATGCATTGATCAAATATCTAGTGGTTTTTTCAGTCCAAATAATCCTGATGAATTCAAGGATATTACTGATGTATTAATGAAGTGGGATAGATTTTATCTTTTAGCTGATTATGAAGATTATATAAAGACGCAAGATCGTGTTAGTCAAATTTATAAGGATTCATCTAAGTGGGCAACTATGGCAATTAATAATATTGCCTCATCCGGTAAATTTTCATCAGATAGAACAATTGAAGAGTATGCCCGTGAAATTTGGGGCGTTGAGCCATCGTGGAAGTCACTTCCTGATCCTAATGAACCCCGCGATGTGTAATTACATAAAACGTCGATTAATCATGCGGACTTGACTGCATATTTATTATTGCACAATGAAAATTAAGCTATACATCACCCTATTAGAATTGTATTGAATATTATTCAAAAATATTTGGATTTTTTCTCATTGAAAAATTTCTGAGTATATGCATATGTTTGAATAGTTTCGAAAATTAAACAATTTTTTGTTATCTTATATAAGTGGAAAATTTTTAAATCAGTGATGTTAAAAAGGTTGATACTTTACTATCGCTATTGAAACAGATAAAGTATATTGATATGCATATATTTCAAAGTTTATGTAAATTATATTATGTACCATACGCATGGATAACATCATGTTGATGTGGCAGTGTATCCTATTATTATCTTGTTCAACAAAAAAACAATTCTATTATGTTTGTATTTATACATGCATGCCAAATAAATAATTATACATTATTTTCTTTCAGATCATTAAAATTTTGGTACATATTTACTGGCGTGAAAATGATTGTTTTAAGAAAGCAGGAAATACGATATTGATATATGTACCTTAAAATGCAGTATGTAAATTTACATACTTATATTTTGAAACATTGCACACACTAAAATATAAACACATTTATATACCTACTACGCTTTAATAAATCATTTTTATGTGTCGTATGTACTTTCATATGCATGCATTCATACATATATGCATAAATACGTATATTTACACTACCGCGCACCTATATGTATAAGTATGTATGTATGTATGTATATATATATATATATATATATATAAAATATGTTGAGTACAATTCTGATGAAAATATTGTATTGCAAAGATAAATATATATATACCTGTATATCACAATCATTATATATCCGTATTTTATGTATACAATTCTCCCAAATAATATGTAGTACAAGTACACGATGAATGGTGTAATAGACATGCAGAGTTCTTGAGTGCACTGTTCTTGAATGGATACATTATTTCATTTGGATATATATATATACATAAGATATAAACTTATAATTATCAAACATGTCGGACGATAGACAAGATGCTCTTGAGAGGTTTCGTCAGAATGGCTACTACGATGAGAAAATTGATGTGGTTTTGGTGAGTAAAAATATTTCAGAACCATTAAATACTTGATCGTATTAAAATTTGTATATGGAACTTCTTTTTGGTGTAATCATTTTTGTCTCAATATAAATGGGTGTACATCAATTATATTATTTCAATATATTATGATTATACATATATTTTTTATATATAGGATGAAAATCATGTTATTTGTATAATATATGAAACCTGCGTGCGCAAATTTACAGAAAATGTATGCGCATTTCTGATGTTCAAAAAAAAGCGCGCAGTTCAATTTATCAAATTTTCATTACCATATTGACTATCATTTATAATCCCCATGCAAATGAAATTGAAGAAAAATATAATATTGTTGATTCGCACAACGTTCAATATTTATGTTGCAGCATGAATCAAACCCTGTAACGCCAATTGTATTAGAGCCCACATCGGCAATTATTGTGATAGGCTATCTTCCTTACCATTCTACAAGGTATTATAATTTATTATATTATCATTTATTATTATTTGTATAATTATTCGTATCAATGTGACGATAAATATTGGCATTTGTGTTGAATTGTATTGGTAAACAATTGAATAGTGCAAAACAATTGATGACCAAATAAAATTTGACGAATCGTTCATGTAAAAAGATAAATTTAATTCACAGTTGTTTCAAATATATTTGTTTCATTATCATCACAGATTTTCGATTAATTTGACATGTCGTTCAACTGGGAATGTGGCATTACATTTGAATCCACGATTGGATAGAGGTTACATTGTGAGAAATTCGAAAGTAAAAGGCTCGTGGGCAGAAGAAGAAACATGCTCACCAGAGATTTCAGCCGCTGATTTGTTTCTACGAAATTCTTATTTTCATCTTGTTATATTTTGCACCTCCCAAGAATTCTATGTAAGATTTCTAACACCGTTATGAGCTAAATAACATAATATGTTTTTTGAATCAAAAATTGAAGAAATTTTCTGTTGATTAATGGATATGTTTACACACGTAGATTATGGTGAATGGCCATCATTTTTGCACGTTTTCATATCGACTACCTTTAGATTCAATCACCAATTTAGAATATGCTGGAGATGTTGAAGGTGTGCGAATTCGCAAAACCGCTCTCTGGATATATCCTGATCCTAAGTTAATAAAATTATCACAAAATCTTAAGCTATCAGATAAACAATCGTTAATAGATAATCTTGTAAGTTTTTTCTTTTCAAATTTATTTTTTTAACCTGATTTTATTTAAATATACTGATATATTTTATCTCAATTGCAGAATATACCGTCGACTATTTCTATTTCACAAGAGCTTCATCATGGTGCAAGAATATTTATCAAAGGACGCCTCAAGCTATTACCTCACTCGTAATTATATTTGAATTTATTTTTATACTGTATTTTGAAATTTTCATTATATACGAAAAAATACTTTAATTAATTTTTAGATTTCATATAAATCTTCAAAAAAGTTCTTTGCTTTATCCACATCCTGAAATAGCATTGCATCTCAATCCTCGTTTTCAATATGGAATTCGTTCGGCATGTGTTGTGATGAATTGCTGGACTGAAGGGGCATGGGGTCGTGAAGAAAGACATAATGGATATCTTTGTTGGGCACCTGGTCGCGAATTTCTCCTAACGTATAGTATTGGCATTATGATAAATAAATTTGATAAAATTATTTTCAAACTTATTATTTTAATTTTATACTATATGTTTTTGTTTTTCTGCAGGATACAATGTGGAAATGACAGTTATATAATTTGGTTGGAAAATAAGATAATTGGTGAATTCAAACATCGAGTGAAATTTTCGGAAGTTGATACTCTACTTATAACTGGTGATGTAGTTGTTTACGAGGTTGCCTTGAGTTTCGGTGAATGAGAATTATTCATGGTTTACATGCCAACGAAAGAACTAAAAACACTGTAATCAAGAATGGATTTCAGTTTATTCGTTATTCACATTTACTGCAATACGGAAAATTTTTAGGATTAAGTATGTGAACGGTGTATAGCTATATTAAGAGTGGATTTCGTCCCGTCAAGTCAAGTTGCATCAAGTTTCAAATCTTCAACGTTGCGTGGAGTATTTTTTTTAATGTATATTTTTTCTTTATCCTATACTCGAGAAATGCATTGCACCGTTCACTTACTTTTCTGACCTAGCTTTCACTCTAATATCATTTAATATTTATATTTAATTATATATGTATAATGTGCACAAATATAGATGTACAAATATATATAATGTCTACATTTTTTTAGGTAAATTTACCTAGTTCAGTAACGGCGTAGAAGCTTTCAAAAAGAAAAATTTTCGAATAACGCAACTATTTTTATAATTTTTTATTACTGATGTAAGATATTACGTGACATCTTCCAAGTTTTATAAAACTTTATGATCCATACGTATTTTTGAAATCATTCATGTATCATATTATAGATTATAATAAAATGTGTATGAGTTTACCTTTGGTATAATTCAAATATATAAAAATATATTTTTCATAATATACAAGTAATACCCATTAAAGCAAATATGTTGCAAAAGAGTAGAAATGCAAATCGGTCAATAGCTGTTGCCGCTAATATCCATTCTAATTGTGCATCCTTTGTACCTGGATGAATTATAACTTCTCGATCTTGATGATCATTATTACTTGATAATAAATTTGATGTATAAATTGATGAATCACTTATTAAATGACTCTCTCCTAGTTCTTGTTCATCGGTTGAACGTTGTAAATTAACCTATTTATGACAATAATTAAAGAGAGAAATTATAAAGAATGTATATAGCATTTATACGAGTGTATACATCAATAAACAAACCAATTGAATAAGATCTGATAGTCCTAAATATTTTCCTGGCCATCCAATAAGAATTTTTTTTATAGAGCGCGGTAATGGTCGACAGTATAGTCTACCTGACAAATTTATTACCAATGCTGAAATAACCAGAGATATTGTCACTTGATAAAGACAACCACTGTAAAAGGTTACTGAAACAATTCAATTGTATTTCTTATTGGATTGATGGGGCTTCTTTATAAAATGAACTTAATGAATGATTTAATATATACCTATTAATGGTGGTTTTGAAGAATGTGGTGGTAATTTATGTGCAAAATATATGAGGAACATTGAGATAATGAGAGCAGTGCAGCCGCACAAAATGAATTTTTCTTTACTCTGAGGTGGCAACCAAAAGTTGATGAGGCACATGATAACTATCGCTGTAATATATATACAAATGAATCGTTAATGTTATGTAATAAAAAGGATGTGATGCAAATATAAATTAAATTATATTTTACCAGCAGCAGGTGTCATAAATAAGGAACTGTAAAGTGGTGAATTCCTTTTTATAGTTAGCGTAAATACTAAATGAATATAAGGTTCATCAGGACAGCACGCATATGTGGTAATATTTCGGAGTCTTGTTAACTCTAATAGTTTCCACTCGGAATTTTGATTTAAATTCACTGCGTTTTTCAATGATGCATTATTCAGCCTTAAGTCTATTTGATTACCAGAATAAGACCAGGAACCGAGTTTAAGCGCACAAGTTTGAGTATCAAACGGCCATAATCGAAGATCCAAATCACATAATGCATGAAATTGAGTTGGTGGAACCCAAAGTACTGCTCCATCTTCATTTATATGACAATGAGTGTCACCGTAATGTTCGATCGCTGACGTTGTAACACTTGAAAATTTTCACGATATTTCACATTGATTACATACATACATACATACATACATACATACATACATACATACATACATACATACATACATACATACATACATACATACATACATACATACATACATACATACATACATACATACATACATACATATAATTGTTGTAAAAAATATCAAAAATATGTCCACACATATACATACCTGTTGTAGAGAATGATGTCGGGTTGCCATACTTCATGATTACCTACTTGGAGTCTACGAAGTCCGCCATACTCTGTAGAGTTCCATTTGAGCTTTTCATCTATCCATAGCTTTAATATTGATTACATTACAGATTTATACATATAATCTTTCTTTGTATTTATATGTGTATGACACTATTATTCATAATTAATTATTTCATTGAGACGTTCGTTTATTTGTATGAAATTATACTCACCATATTTACCCATGCTTGAATGCTCATGGCAGATTTAAACTCGTCCTGTATTTAATAAATATTAATCATCTACCGTCACGTATAATTGTATAATGAAATAAAACATTGCCTAATTCTAAATCTTAATAGATGGATTTATTACACATTACCACTGAAATATGAAAAATAGTCATTCCGAAATTAACGCGAGTTGTATTATAATGTTGAGCTGGTCTTGCAAATTTGTCATATTTTAACAGTAAATCACGCTTTAATTGGTCAGTCCATGTTGCATTCCAGAGACCATGAGCTGAAATCAAATATAAAAATTTCAGATTATATTTGAGAAATAACGATCAAACAATTTTCTGCTGTACATGTACATGCATATAATTTGAAATTTATATCTCAAGTACGTAACAACAATAATGTTAAATACATTTGTTTAAACTACAATTGACATATGTGTATATTATGTATATAGATATTGATACATCTATTTTATTTTCTACTACATAGTAAAAAAATAAATAAGAGAGTATTTCACTCGCTTTAAATTGGACCAATAACGAGCTCTTATTTCCAATGAAATTGCTGTATTCTAGTGGTAAAACTCTAGATTATACATACAAATGAAAAATTGTCTCGAATAACAACCAATGAGCTTCGGTAATGGAGAGTAGAGGAGAGTTTTCTACTGATAATTTTTCTCTTGTTTTTGAACAGCCAGATCTGCGTTGCTATAAACAAATCCATAACACATACCATAAGGCAGTCTTTGACATTTCAAAGACAAAATTATTAATTTATGTGACAGTTGATTTGCAAATATCATTTATTATTTTTTTTCATGATGGAGAGGGATAATGGTATTGTAGTCAGATTTGGTGTTATGAATGAATAATTGTTAATAATGTTAATATAATGAATAAATTTCATATTTTTCAGTTAAAAGTGAATTAATTTGCAAGAGAGCTGATTTTATTTTCATTTCACATAATATATTATACTCGCGAAATAGTCATGTTAAATTTCATTCGAGTAAAAATTTTGCGGAAAAAATTTTCTCTTTTTTCATTCAGGTTTGTTGCTTTTTGTCAATATTTCTCATAAAATTGACAAGCAACAAACCTTCATGAAACAATTGAAAATTTTGTCGGCAAAATTTTCACTCTTACGATATTATATATGAGAATATATTTAAAATAATTCACTTAATTACTTCATTATTTATATGAAAAAGGTAAGTAATATTAAATGACTATTTATAAGTAATATATTTATAAATAAAATGTATCAAAAATTTAATTAAATCATATTTGACGAGAAGTTACGTTAAAAACCCGTATTATGAACTGGGATTTGCGATTGACCTTGCGCCATATGGCATGTAAGGCTGAGCGCTCCACACTCTTCACGCTCTATCTTGGAAACAAACGATCGTATAGAAAAAAGTTTGTGACCAAGTTTTTTAGACAATTTTATACTCTACAACTTTTATAATAAATGCGAAAACGATCCGAGACAAAGGAAGCGAGATATTTTCAAAAAACTGATTTTCATGACCTTTGACCTTAAATATCTAAGGACGCTAACACATGACCATATATGAGACTTTTCACACAATATTTAGAATGCCAAAATAAAGGTTTTCACGAAAATTCAGCTTATTCCGTTTCATTCTGAGGTTGACCCCTTTTTTTAGCTTAAGTGACTGAGCTATAAGTGGATAAACGGTATTGAAGCATTGACTGAAACCAAGAGCGTCCCCTCGGCCATCAGCTAGCGACGCTCTTGACTGAAACAGCTATATGTTCTGAATGTCGATGATTTTTTATATGGGAGTTAAATTGCGAGTAAGCTATGATACAATAGCAATAATACTCGCTAATCCTTACGTGTTTCACGTCTAGTTTTGTGTGTATATAATATATGCAGTATATACACACATACACGATATACTATATACTTTATATAACTATAATTATTAAAATATATCACGAAATATGCCATTGAATCTATATATGCTCATAATTTACTTAAATTAATTGATTTTAATAATAATGGGCATAAAAGCAATTATATTTATGACTGTTAATTATTTGACTCACATCCAGCTTCGACGCGCCGAAAAGTGGTCAAATTAATGCAAGTAAAGATAATGAAATAAGTCATAAATGATGCACCACACAAACGCAACACTATAAGATACATTATAGGATGTTGCTTGCAACACCGTCTAGTTGTTACTGAGAATAATTTTAGTGTGAAATGATAGCTATATATATTGCAATGTGAACGGAAGTTAAGGATGATTTGAACGTATTACATTAACTAGCGAATAAACATAGCTGGCAAACGGTGAATTAATTAATAATAAATTTTAGTCATTTATTTCATTGAATAAATTTAATACTCCTATTATTCTAAATATTACCCTAAAAGAAGCAAATAATGGTCAAGGCCTATTCCTAACTACATGAAATAAATATCTTATTATTATAGTTGTTAAGTTAATTTTAACTGAAAATTAACTTAATAACTAATTCCTTAAAAAAAGGCATACATCCGTATCCCCCCTCCCCTTCCTACATACACACATATATGTATTGTGATAATGTGGCCAGGCGACTTTATCATTTTTTTATTTGCTTTGAAGGGAATAGCGTATATTAAAATCTGTCAGTCTGTTTTGGCTTGAGAATCGTATAGAAAGAAAGTAAAGTCACGAAGAAAATATTGTGTACATTTACTTTGAAATTTATTTTTATAATTTTATACTGCCCCTTAGGCATTCTGTATTGGCATTCGCTCCACACTCTTTATTAATCGGTATTCTATTAAGAAATATTGCCGTATTTATTATTTGGAATTTAGATTTTTCATACCATTTTAATTTAAAATAACAAAAGTAATAAAAAAAGAAAAACAAAATTGCGAATTCATTAAATTTGTGAATAACTTCGTTTTATTCACGATCATAATAATGGCAAAAGCATGACAGATAATGAAAGAAAGTCAATTTATTGTCGTGATTATAAATAATTTCGTTATCTAAATCAATGGAATTTGAAGATAAATTGAACGGTGGTGACAATGAGACGTCAATACCATTTATATTGGATAATAAAAGTGAAAGTTAGGACTCTTTTGATAACAATAGATAGAAAAGGATATTTTCAGATAACTTTGATTTATTTTTCAGCTAGTCAATCTTCGAGTCAACAGGCTTCGACGAGTTTTCCATTGTCAAAAGCATCTTCTATGCGAGCACCAAGTTTTCTTATAGATCGCCGATTATCAGAAGCAGAAATACGAAGAAGGCACATGTGGCTTCAAAAGACTCGTTTAAGTATTGCCAGTACGAGAAATCGTGCAAAAATATGCTATCAAGTTCGCTTTTCTGATACATTAAATGGATTATATTGTGCGAAATACTCTCCGAACGGGGAAATTATTGTGACTAGTTTTGGATCTGGTGCAATTCAAGTTAAGATTAACAATATTAATTCTTTCTTTCAAATGTTATGGGTCTATTGAAGATATATTCAAATAATGTAGATCCGAAACAGTGAAACTGGGCAATTAAGGACGACGATTCGAAGTGGATTAGACACTTCACTCCCAATAATGTGCTGTCGTTTCAACCCAGTAAACGAAAATATATTTTATGCTTCGAGTGCCTGTGGAAATATATTTATGTGTGCGGTTGATACAAATGAATTTTCTCGATTTATACAAGGTTATAATTTTCTTATAAATCAGTTAATTCAATTTATAAATCCTGATTGAGTACTTTTTTCTTTTGTAGAATCAACAAATGAAGTCAATGCCATTGACGTAAGTGTTAAAGGTAACTACATTGCTTCGGGTGGTAAAGATGCAGCATTACGATTGTACGATGCTGAATCAGCTAAAGTAATGTTATTCATGTAGTCATTTATATTTTTTGGCAATAATTTTAATAATATTAATAAAATTGTGTGTATATATCGTGAAGTTGATTCATGTTTACAAACGAAATGATGCAGAATTTATTGACGATAAAATTGGAAGATATCATCGAATGAGAATATTTGCTGTTAAGTTTCATCAATCTTATCCTGATTTGATGATCACTGGTGGTTGGGATGATACTGTTCGGGTAAATTAATATGAATGGAAATAATAAAAATAAATAAATACCATTTTTTTTTTTGTTAGGTGTGGGATAGACGGGTAGGTACTGGATCTACGCTAGTGATAAAAGGTCCACATATTTGTGGCGACGCAATAGACGTGAAGGTAAATGTAGTATATATGACATATCATTTGTTTTTGACAAGAAAAATAAACTACTATTGTTCCATAATTACCCTATAGGAAACTCAAATAATAACGGGATCTTGGGTGGTAAGAGCCAGCCTTCAACTTTGGGACATGACAAGTGGAAAACTCATTGACAGCATTTTACCAAAGAATCGACCAACAAGCTTAGATGGTGAATTTCTGTATGCAGTTCAGTATTTTGATGGTGATTGTTATGGGGATCACGTTCTGACAGGTGGTTCTGGAACTAGTGCTGTTGAAGTTATCAACTTGAAAGAAAAAAAAGTCATTTGATTATTTACTTGACTTGATCATTTGTTTATTTTATGTATATATGTATATATATGATTTATTAAACATGCGTTCTATCGAATTGTAGGTAGTTGGAAATTTTGAAGTGCACAAAGCGGTGATGACACTCGATAGTAATAAAACATCCATTATATTTGGTGGGATGGAATCAGTTATTCGTTTAGCAGATTTTAGTTAATCCATTTTTGATGATATATTTTGAATGAATGAGCAAGTGAGTCGAGTTTCTACTGACGTAAAATATGTTAATACTGCACCCATTTATATAATGTAGTATGTATGTTTGCTCTGGTGTGATAATGATGATGATGATGCTGATAATGAGAAGAAGGACGGCGGGAGCAATTTCTGGATGGTAAAGAGGAGGGTAATGCCAAGTCAAATCACGAGTGATGCCAAAGTTAAATATAAATTCGGCGTCCCCACGGCCGCCCGCGCGTATGCTAACCCTGGACCAATAATCCAGGGAGCAGTCTGTTCATGCTCATCATTGTGAGCAGTCTTCTCATAATAAACAATAATCAATCGTTTATGAAATAAATCAATATTGTTTATATTATTTTTCTCAGTTTCGGTTTTCATCATATTTTTCTCTGTATGGTTTTTTATTGTTATTCATGTATGTGCATAGGTGAGTGTTTTTATTTTGTTTTTTAATGAAATCATCGCTTTTAATTGATACAAATCATTGTAAATGTAATAGCGAATATTTCTTTTTGGTTTTCGAGATAGTTATGAATAGTAATAAAGTGAATCAGGTAATAAGTGAACTGAATTAAGTGTAACAGTTAAATTGTAGGTGGCACACAATTTATAAATGAAGACTAAAGTTCTTTAATCAACCAAAATACTAGTGATAATTCTTTTTGTTTTTGCAAAAATCATTATAATATAATATTTCAATACATGTGGATGTATATAATGTAAACTCATATCTCATTAATTAGTGTCGTGATAATGTAACTACAGGATGCACTTATACGCTGAAAATTTCATTCTGGAATAATTGATAGTTATTCATTTGCATAGTATATTTTAATATAGCAATAATTATCGTGAGCAATAGTCATGGCGGATATTTCACTGAGGCACAGAGACAGTACATCCCCTTTCGACTATTTCCGTTTGATTCGTCAAGTTTTATTTTTGGAAATAGTCCACCATCACTTGCCGGCCTCAATTTCCAGATATTTTTTTGACTACTTTTTTATGAACTTTTTATTTACATATTTTGTTTAAAGTTTGATGATACATTGATTGACATTTGGAAAAAGTAAAATTGTACGTAGCAATGTTACAAATATGACAGCTTTACGAGTACAAAATGCAACTATTAATTGAGTATATAAGACAGATGATTCTCCAGATATATCTCGAATATCAAGATTTATAATTATATAATTATTATTACTATTCATAAATATAAGTAGAACATGCATGGTAAATGACTATATTGATGTTAGATCGTGATATTGAATGGAATATGTAAGATGAATGAGAGTCGATACACCGCCGATGTATTTGAAAATGTGGTCTATTGAAATAGAATCAATTCTAAATATAGACAGTCGACACCTGCGCAGTGCCCTTTAAGATGAGTGAGAGACCAAATAAACATGTAGGTTTAAAATAATGGAATATATTAATGACTCTATCAATGGAAAAGTCAAGTATTGTTAAAGATCATAGACTGCACTTTCACTGAATAACTTTGAATGATTAAAAGCTCTTTATTTTTAGTTTGATACATTATTTAGTTGTTCATGACAAATATCAATAGTGTGACAGATGTATTGAAAGTGTATATATATCTTTTGTATTTACTAAAACGTGGATGCTTTTTATTATCCTTTTTTTTTCTTTTTAAAATTGTAATGAACATTCAAAATTATAATTCAATTTCACTTTGTTCTTCACAAGAATACGATAAGATAAATTGATTGTTTATAATCATCTGTGACAAAAATATACATGATATAAGCGTTTATTTCAGGACATGTCTAATAACTGCTCTACATTCACAATTGTATCTATATAACTCATATAGAATCCACTCTGACGCATTAAATGTTTATCCATATATAGGTTTACATTTCACACATATGTTTTATATTTCTTATAATAATTCATCAGAGCAAACTATAATATAGAATAACTCCAATTATTAGTGTGATATTATTATATATTAACAAAAATATCAAGAGACACGGTAGTGTCTCGCTCCAAGTACACTGCGGAGCAAGACACTACGTACCGTGTATCTATACGCGAAGTCCAAAGTTGGAGGAGACCACTATGATGGGATCTCATGAATGCACAAAATTTAGCGGAAAAATAATAGGCACAATTGAAAGGTTGTGTCAAAATTATATAATGAAATATTAGATTACATCAAATCAATAATATATATGAAACATATTTTTCAATATGAATATACATATTGTTATATTGCAGTAATGTTGGCGAATGTATGAGACAGTGGGATTAGAGATTTTTCATACACTGATAAATACTGAGGATCTTGAAAAATGTCGCAGCATCCATCACGGTCATCTACCAATAATGAAAGCCCATTTCGTCCTGCTTCCCCTTTTATTTCTGGTGTGTCACCACATTTGTCACACGCATCACACATGCCACAATTACCACAGTCATCTGGACGATCACGTGGTCCATCTACTCCTATTCACCATCCTATGTCACCGATTATGCATCCAGGAATGATGCAATCAATGAGTCCTGTGTCCATCGGTATGCCTAAATCACCGGGTATGTCACCTGTTATGGGATTTCAACCACCCGGATTTATACAATGCCCACGACCTAGGTGGCCGTCGCCAGTTTCCTCGGGAAACGCCATTCCTCGGCCTTATATACCACAGGTTGGAATCGAGAACAATTTTTAATTAGCGTTCATTATATCTGTACAATTTATCGCATAGCTCATATAATAAAAAAACATAAAATTACAAAACTGTACGCAGAATTTAGTGGAAAGCCGTCGAATCGGTCCAGAGTCAGTGATATATCGTGGGCCACCGCTTTCTTGTGGACCACCCGAATATCTTATTACTCCATATCAAGCTGGTGATTACGATTACATTGGAGTACCATTGGAGCCTCCCCATAGTAATAATGAGGACAGTGGACCTAGTACTGCTGAAATCATTGCTAGTCAAAGTCAAGATTATGTTGACGAGAAATTGGCTGAATATCAAGCTACTATCGCTTTTCTCCAAGGTAAGTTAATAATATTAGTATATGTACTTAATATGATGATTATATGTTGAGGTTATCAATTCACGCAATGATTATATTTGTTGTATTGGTATCTCAGAGTATTAAATGTTAAATGAAAAAAAAAAAAACAATTCATTACGAGACCAATATTTTATAAATATAAGTAATGGGTCATCTGATTTCACTATTTACATTAGTATTTTATTCGTAAAAGTGTGATTCACATTCATGTTTACATACATTGATATTAAACTAATTTCCCAAAATTTATTATCAATCTTCTATTGTGCAATTCATAACGTATAAAAATTATAGTGCCACGATTAATATAAAAACCAATTTCATAGTAGTCACAACTACTTCAAGTTAATGTCGAACGGAGATTGTGTTTCATAAGTGTTATTGTTAATTATTCGAAACGATAACCAATAAATATAGGCCGGAATATGAAAAATCGAATGCGCTGTATCAAATTACGAACGTAAAAATAAAATTTGATTAATTTTTAATACTATAATTTTTACTTTTTTTCAACTTTTTCGTCTTTCTTTTCTATCTACATACTTTTTTTTTTATTTAATATATCTAACGAGTAACAAAAATTCATACCAATATGTAATATTATACGTGATCTTATTGTCTTATCATATTCATAGATATCAGCGGGGAAATATTGGCCTCTGATTATAAGTAATAAATGTCGTAAATATAGTTAATTGTTGCGTATACTGGTCTGTTTCATAATTAACGCCATATGCTCTGGGTTGATATAAAATTGGATGCTTATGCATACGGATCTATTACGCACTGGTATTACGAATAGATTGTGTTGCATATTATATGCTCATGGATCGAATTTGCATAATGAATGAATTCGTTACTATATTTTTTATTATTTTTTGTGGCATAATTTTTTCAAATCTAAATTTTTCCTATTAATTTAATAACTGCCACTGTTGCTTGGAATGTTAATTATTTCATAATACTTATTATATAAATTTTTGGATATATATGATTAAGTTATATAACTGAAAGCAATACTACTTAGAAGATCGAAAACTTTTCGAAAGGATAAAATAAATTGATCGTGTATACACAAGTCCTAACTGATGGTATAAATTGTGTCGGCTTGGTGAATGATATGGTTGGGATATAACGATGCCGTAGAAATGTTTGATGGTTGGTGAGCAAATGATCGTGTAGCGCACATGTATACCGTAGTGGGAGTGTCAGAGTTTCAACGTAGTCAGTATTCAGTATCGAACCGGCGCTTGAGCAAGCGTTATCGTCTATACTAATTTCCAATTGTGACGTTGTTCCGAATTGAATAAATACAAGGGGAAAATTTTACAAATACATACATGTATATATACATACATATATATATTTACTGTGCTACGATGTTGCCATTCCATTAAAATATATTACATATAATTTGAAAGTGATTCTGTCAAGTTTGTTATTACTCTATTTACATAAGATATTACATTTGTTATCGAATACAATTATTTCAATTATTGTGCGACCAATAAGTAGTGCCCTGTCAGCTTGTTTAAGAATTGTATTTAGATTCTTTCAAGAATATTGAACCATCCGGTCTGTTTAAAATATGCTGAAAGACATGCTGATGGGATATTTAAAACTCTATTGATCTTCACAACGTTTAACCATAGATCATTTATAAGTGAATGTTGTTGAGATGGACAGCTTAAAAACGACGTTATAATAATATCAAAATTAATGATGACAATAGAGTAAAAACAAAATTGTGTAAGATAATACGCAGTTTATATATGTTGGTGATAATATTAAAAAGAAAACAAGTGACAACGAAAGTGAGATATGTCACGGGCGACCCCGCCCAGGAGCAACGACTGTTCACCGACAGGTGATAGTTCGAGGACACCACGTGGCACGTGGCTTCGAGACCGCGTTGGATTTTTCGAAAATGTTGCGTCCACTCAGGGATGCTATACCAATTCAGAGAACCTCGGTGTGGATATTGCTGCACCGTTACGTTCAAGGTCACCATCCTCACGAGCCAGTGGCAGTTCATTTGAAGAATCATTTGAGCGTTTAGTTGAAGAGGGTGATTTTGATGGGGCAAAAATTGTCAAGTTTGAAAAGATAATAGTTCGTAAAAGTGTGAGGGAAATTATGTCAATGTCAGTGACACCAATTCATTCTAATAAAATATTGTCAGAATCGAACAAGACATCGAGTGAAGAGCACGTACTAGAGGACTCTGATGATCAAAGTCACGGCATTCATAATCGTGATAGCAAGTCGAGTTCAGTGACTTCATTCACTAAATGTCTCTCAGAGGAGAGTTTATCATCGCAAAGAGATTTGAGTTCCCAATTATTGAGTACATCGGAGGATAAATCATCATCTGATTGGTATACTGAATATCACAACCAAACTTTTCAAAATGTTTCTGCGCGAATGGAGTATGTGCGGAGTCGAAGCGAGTATGATGCTCACATTGCACAAATAAAAGGTTTCCTGCGCATTATGTATATTTTATCTTTCATGCAATATATTTGATGAAATAATAATAATGGTCATTGATAATCACATGTTAAAAATAAATTATTTTATCAATTATCGTTTGCATTAATAATACAAAATGATGAGACATTTATAATTTCTACAACGTTAAATTTTTTTATTTTAGTTATCGAGAAGTGCATAATATTTATCTCATCTGACTATCCTGCACATAATTATGATATATATATGAATGAGCGTACATATGTATACACATATGTTTAAAATATTTTAAATTTAATGTTAATCTCTACTCGGTAGAGACGAATGTCTGTCGTTATTTAAAAGTATTCTGCAGTACGTGTTGAATATTTTAAATGAAAATATATTTTTCAGTGCACTATATATGATTAAATGATGAGGAATTCGCATGTTCGATATCGAATCAAACGTTTCAACAATACATGTATCTCAGCTCTCATTCACATCATTTCATTTGCACTTTCGGTAATTCTCTTATTATTTTTTTCCAATGCTTGAATTCTTCTATTTGGAGCACATGTAGGCCTTGATTAATTACCAATTAATTAGTAAACAATTAAACATGTAAATAGCGTGAGCAATTGCATTAATAAAGAGCAATGACATACACACGCATTCACTTATTATACACGATATTGAGAATTGATTATTATGTATATGTGTATGCTATATACTATTACGTTTATATATTTTACTACAGAAAAATATCAAAATGTCTCAATCTGTCGGTATCATCATCCGACTTTTATTAATATTTATATAATGCTATTGATATACACATGTATATACACATATGCTGTATAGTATAAAAGAGAGAATATAAATGTCAGGGTTTTCAATGGCAAGTTTTGAAACAAATCGATAAGAAACGTTTTATTGTCGAAAAGTTATAGGCTATATTTTCGTTTATAATTCCTTAATTTTATGAAAGAAATGCAAAACTTGTAGTAGACAATGATAAAAATAATAGGTTTTTATTCATTATTTACGTTAAAATAAGAATTTCTGTATTAAATGGCGTTCCAACTATATATGTATGTATTATATAAATATCGACCAGAATACAAAGGGAAGTAGTTAGTTCAAACAGCAAATAATACATAGGAACATTGGAAGGTTCACCGGATTGGTGTATTCGTGTATACTTGCATTTAACCGTTGTTATATATGTACTTTTAGCTATTATGTATACCGTTATACAAGTTTCACTTCACGTTTTTACTTTTTGTTTTTCTTTTTTTCTCTTGTTTTGCGTTTACGTCAAACTGCATTTATTTCATTTTATTTACACAATTAAAATTGTGTCAGGGTCATATAGACAGTCTAAATGAACAGCGCCAACTGATGTTACATCTTGTAATAACGATCAGCTTGTAAATTAATACTAATATACATGTACAATACAGATCCCTCTACTGCTATACGCATATTTGAAATTCAATATTATTAGATAAACGTATAATTATAGTGCTATCTTTTCAATCATTTCTCGAAATTATTTTTTATTAAAGTGAAACTTTTATTACATCACCTCAAATTTTTTCGTCCATCTGTCGCATATGTCGCGTTACAGCCGGCCGCTAAGTAGGGATATAGAGACGCTCGGCAGAGCAGCCAATATGACCTACGATCCGAAAAAAAGTTTCACTTGCATCGTGGTTTCATAAAACCATTCATTTATTTTTTATATACATTTTATTATTTTTTTTAAGCATATGCTGTATATGAGATATAATATTAATTTATCAATACTTATCCTATATATGAGGACATATTATTTAAATTTCTGAAAACTAGTTTCATTTCTACTATTACCGATTAGTAAATTTTTACAATATAGCTGAAGCTTATCGGGTATAAATATATATGATCTCATCTCATTCTCACTATAACTTGTCCTACTTCTTCTCCATATAAACATAACATTGTCAACATTACAGTATTCTGTTTGTCTGTTGCATTATTCATCGTTTACATTAATATTCATTTCTTTATTTCTAGCTATACGTACCTATATATCTCACATATGTTTATATTTTGTCGAGATAATTTTATGTATATATAATATATAGTCTGGTTATACAGAAATTTGATAGTTTATAGATTTTTGGGAGAAAATTTCTCATATTGTACGAATTTATATGTGTATTTAAATAGGTAATTGCATTTCTTATTATAATTTTTCCTGTGCATATTCAGTGGTCACAGGCAAGAATATTGAAATTGAAAGTACCTTGTAAAGTTGTTAGATTTGTAAAATAAAATAACGATACATATGACAATATGTACAATTTAAAATTTTCGTTATACCGCACATACCTGGGAACAATTTTACCAATTTTACATTTATGTGTAAATGGAATAATAGTAGTTATAACTGTAAATAATATATGGTTGTTGAGAATGATTATAATATTAATTTGTTGAGCAGTATTATACCTCATCGTATATAAGCTTCTCTCTCATATACAAAGTGATAGATTGATTTTAGTACCTTATAGATCGACGTAAAATAATATTCGATATCCAAATATAATGAATTTCTTATGTATATATATGTATATTGTTGGAAAGTATATAGTTAGAAATATAAAAAAGTACTTGTGTATACATATAGGACGGTGGTACGTACACTATTATTAAATTCGTGTAATCTTTTTCGGTTTGTGTATCTGGTACTTCTGTTGATTGTTTATCTTCTCCAGTAGATATATCGTCTCGGCACGACAGTGGACGAGAATCACGAACTTGGTGATCAGATATTCATGTGAAAACATCGAAACAAAAGTTATATAATATTGTATCGTGACACACAATTTGTCGAAAAACATTTGCAAACATTCATGCATATAGTGATTTTTATTTTTTTATATACATGTATATTGAAGTACAAAGATATATATATCATTTGAACTGTCTAAGAATAAAATGGCACTACCAGGCCAATATTAACCGAGTAAAAATGACTATTATGTGGATATAGTCGTAGGGCAAATGAACCTACCTCACACAGAGGAACGCAGTCTGTTACGATGAATGCACGCGATATCGTTATTGAGAATTTGTTCACTCGCTGGTGTATTTGTCATTTTTATTAACATATAACATTGAGTCAAACGTCTATAATACTCGGGTGGTTATTTTATTCTTTAAAACAACATTCGATTTGAATAATAATTGTTTGATAATAAGAAAATAATTTACAGTAAATATGTTGAATTTTGTATTTTTAGATGAGCAAGAGCGAGTCCAAAAGAAAACATTTGTCAACTGGATAAATTCTTATCTTTCAAAGGTAATTATTATATAAAAGTGTATATTTTTTTCAGATATATTGAAATTAAATAACATTATAGTGATGTCAGGTCATGATTGTTCGTTAAATTGCTCAAAAAACTTGCAAACTAAATATAATATGGGCATAGTACGGTACCTGGCTCTTGATTCCTTTGCTTTGTCTGAATCCTTCAAAACTATATTTTACTGGTCGTGACATGCATGTCAAGATTATAGCGTGCTTCTAAATACTCATCTCTTGGTGAAACCTGAAATTTCGTCTGCATTAATTTATTAATGGATCGCTGATGAGGAAGCGAACTTTCATCAAATTTCAAGAAAAATTCCTACACGTTATTCAATATATGTAATTTGTGTTTCAGAGAATTCCACCACTTCGAATTGATAATTTAATTGATGATTTGAAAGATGGAACTCGGCTACTTGCTTTGTTAGAAGTGCTCTCTGGCGAAAAATTGGTAAATTTATTATTTTCCTTCTATTTTTTATTGAAACAAATGCATGCCGATTAATGTGCTAATTAATTTCAAATATGTAATATTAATATAGCCGGTGGAGCGTGGCAGGAATTTAAAGAGACCGCATTTCCTCAGCAATGCCAATACGGCACTTCAATTTTTACAAAGCAAAAAAGTTAGTATATTGACAATTTTTTATTAAACGTATCAACATATAACAAGTAAACAAATACATATATGCATATTTATAACATTATTGATTTGTTTTAGATTAAATTAGTGAATATTAATTCATCTGATCTTGTTGATGGCCGTCCACCAGTTGTGTTAGGTCTTATTTGGACCATCATTTTATATTTTCAGGTAAGAAAATATTTTATTAGATTCTTGAACAAACACAACTGTAGAGAAAAAAAATCACATTGAGGAAATTAGATATGACCAGTAGACATTTTATCGTTGCTTTATAGTATCAATGAGCTCATAAAATAAAAAAAGAGACAAAAATATTCCTAATAGTACTCAATTATACTATTGGATTAAATCGCTGATATATATTTATTGAATATTTTTTCGTAAATTAAAAGTGAATTAGTCAAATCAAAATATTATATTTTTAATTTGATTTATCTCACTGAACAAGCTATGGTCTAAGGATCGCAGAAAGGTGAGTGACATAAATTAATGACAGAATGAACTTGATACCGGTTTTTTCTTTTACTTATCGAATTATAGGTCATCAGTTTGCTACATCATATATTCATCATTCACTATTTTTTATATCATAATTTTATTTTTAAAGAATAATTTATGTAATCTTCAATGTATATACAATTGATTGATGTTGAAATTATGAATTTTTTTTTAGATTGAAGAAAATACTAGGGGATTGGAATACCTTGGTCACACATGGGGTAGTCACAGCAGTCTTGAGAGTTTGGGTACTCAGGGATCAGTCACAAATGAACGAAAACGACTGAGTAGTGAAAAATGGAAACAGAGTGCAAGAAAAACACTGCTTCAATGGGTCACTAATGTATTGCCGAAGTAATGTGCCATTTATTTCCAAAAATTTTCCTATTATTATTTTCTTTTATTTTTAATTTAATTTATGAAACGCCATCATTTTTGATTATTCTATAGGGAATCCGAAATACAAGTTCGTGACTTCGGTGTAAGTTGGCGGGACGGCAATGCCTTTCTCGCTATAATTGATGTGATAAAGCAAAATTTAGTGAATATCGCAGAAATGAGAGAAGCATCCAATCGTACACGTCTAGAAACGGCGTTCCAAGTTGCCGAAGTGGAGTTAGGTATTGCGCGGTTATTAGATCCTGAGGATGTAGATGTACCACAACCAGATGAGAAATCTATTATGACGTATGTTGCACAATTTCTTCACCGATATCCTGAGCCCAAGTCATTAAGTTCCAATACATTTATGACTATACAACAAGAATGCCAATCGCTACTATCATGGTTGATCGATCGGACAAAACAACTCGAACAACTTAATATAACTGGCATGTTTCCATCGGATTATAATGAATATGAAGCTGTTAAAGCTGAGGCCGATGATAAATTCACGCTTTACAAGAAATTAAAGGATATTGTTAATACTCAGAGTGTGATTAGCATTAGTCAGGATTTATGGCAAAATATCGAAAGACTATGGAATAAAATGGAGTGGCTTATATTAAAGTGGCTTTGGTTTCTTGATTCATTGTTACCAGGTGTAATTGGGGAAACTGCAAAATGGATAGCGTTAGCAGAATCGTTTCTCAATTCTGATGATAATATTCCTGAGGAGATGAATGAACATACAGCTGCAATAATTTCAAATAAATTGGAGGATCATAAAAAATTTTTCGCAGATCTACCAAGTATAACAGAAAAATTTAAATATGCAAAGAGTTTACCAGTGGCTCATCAAATACCTCAAGCACAATTAGACAATTTGAATACTAGATTCGACCATTGTGCTAATCGGTCTGATAAACGTAGAATTAAATTAAAATTTTTAGAACATAAATGTTGTTTGATTGCTTTTCTATATCTCATCGAGAGTAAACTTAAAATGTGGAATGTGAAATATGGCAGTGAAGAAAAAGTTGAACAGATGTTGGCGCAATATAGAAATTTTGTGTCACGTAATAGGATTTTTCAAGAGTTTCAGAAAGCATATCTTGATATGCAACAGGTTGTTGATGAGTATAAACGCGAAGGTGAGATCAATCGTGAAGAATGTCTCATTATTGACAAATTTATGCATGAAACTGGAGAAAAATGGAAAAACGTATCGATGGATCTTCGTTGTGTTCAGAGCATGCTAGAAGAAGTTATGGCATATTGGCGCCGTTGGAATCATATCAGTGATGAATTTTCAGCGTGGCTTATCAATGCTGAGTCAGCAGTCGATCTTCCTGAAGATGAAAAAATGGATTTTTTTCAAGATATCAGTGTATGGAAAGACAAGTATCAACAAATGTCCGACACTGTGAGTTTTCTCGTGGCTACAACGGATGATGTTGTAGCATTGGGTTTACGTAATCAATACACCGATTTGACGAACCGATGGGAGCATCTCTTTCATGAGACGAAACAGTATATGCATGCTGGGGATTTGCTAAGAAATCGAAGGGATTACAGAGCCGGTGTGGAAACTTTGCAAAAGTGGTTGAGGAATGCTGAATTGGCATTATCGACATCTCAATTAACTTCAACTGAAAAAATAAAAGCGTATGGCGAACAACTTCAACTACTTAATAGTCAAATCGAAAATATTGAAGAATTGTTTAAGTGTATTAGTAAAAAATTCCAATCTCTCATCCAACATTTATCGCGTGATGAAGTTGACAAGATGATGAACACTATAAAGAAAGAAAAAGAAAATTTGGTTAAAGTTCGTGCACTTATTCCGATGCAATTACATCTCTATCATCAACTTCTTGTTCAACAGGAGTCACTGGACGCTGGTCAAAGAGAGATTTCCGGCTGGTTGGATGAGGCAGAACATTTTTTATCAAGCATAAATCTTTCTGAAGGTAAAGATTCAGTAATAAGTCAATTTGAGCGCCATAAAGCTTTTTTCTCCCGTACTCTTTATTACAAATCCATGTTAGAGTCCAAAAACAAAGTGTTTTTTAGTATTGTTAAATCTATTGATGCTCATGCTAATGCTGAAACAGCTGAAGGTGGAGCCAAATTACGTGAACTTGATGATCGGTTTAGTCGTGTTTTACAAGCAGCTCAGATTAACGAACAGCGTTTTCAAGAAGTAATACGTTGTTGGACTAAATTCCGCGAATGTGAGCGGCAAATATTTGAGTGGTTAACGGCAGCTGAAAACTTGATGAGCGACAAACATATTGATAATCGTCAATCTGTCAACAATCACAAGAGTTTTTTTGGTAAAGTCAATGAATGTTGGATACAAGATTTAATAAATGCTGGACAAGATTTACGTAACGCTTTGCCAGTAGAAGAGCATGGTTCAATTATCGAATCTGCTGACGAACTACAAAAACGTTGGAGAAACGTATTAACATTAGCTCCTTTACACTTGATGCGTTTAGAATTCCGTTTGGATGAAGCCGCTTTCATGCAATATCTGAAAGAAATCGAGGTGGAATTGAATTCTGAGCAACAAGCTTTGATTAATAATGAGGACTTTGAAATTATCCTTCAACATAATAAAGACTTTTTTGAAAATCAAGGAATTTTGATAAAGGTCGAAAAATGTCTTCAGAGTCTAAAAAAAATCAGCATGGCTTATACACAGTTGAAAACTAATGATGATACCAGTCTTCATGACATTACAATACATGCAGAACAATTATGGGCAAATATGACCCAGCGGATTCAAATTATACGAGAGAAAATTAGTCAGATCCCGAAACACTGGGCCGCTTATAGAAACAAGTAATGCATAGATATATATATATTTTTTTTTCTGTTACATAATTTATTTAAATATACAAAAAGGAAATATATGTACATTATGGAATTTTATTTACTATTCGTTTTTCATAGATTCGATGAAATGATGAAGTGGATGGATCAAGTTGATAATACTCTGAGAACAATTTTCAAAGAGGTGAATAGCGCAGAAGAGTTTGAATCAGAAAAATTAATATTCCAGGTAAGCCAAATATTTGAAAAGTATTCTATTTTATGAACACAAATTTCAGTTAATGAATCACCGTTTTCTTTTTTTTGTACACATGCAAATATTATATTTTATTAATTGATAAAATTTTTCTATATCGAAATATTTTTTGCAGAGAGTCTGCCATGAAGCTGATAGTAAGCGTGAAGCAATGAAGTGGTTAGTACAGTCACTTGATAATCTGACAACTAATCGTTCAGACCGTGAAGCAGTGACCGAACAAAGTCGATTGGAAAAATTAATAACACGTTATAAGAATTTAATTCCGACCATCGAAATTACTATGACTAAGACCGATATATACTCCAAAAGTTATACTTATCGAAATGAAGTGCACGAAGTATGCACATTACTTTGTAAAGTTAAGGAGCAAAATACTATTGAGGGTGCAACAGAATTCCCCGATCGACTTCCAGAAGCTGTCGCTCATCAAGAAACTCGATTAAGTCAGTTAGAGAAACAAAGAGCCAATATTATGAGTATGCTTCAACGTGGAAAAGATTTGCTGAAAGATCAACATGCACCACCATTCGTATCTTCGGAAATACAACAATTAGAAAATAATTGGAATAATACTTATGGACAAAGTATTGAGACACTAAAAACATTAAAAAGTCATCAAAAATTATGGCAAAATTATTATAAACGAAAGGAAGATCTTATGAATTTAATTAAGAATACCAATGTAAGATTGAACAAAATTGAATCAACAATATTTTGTGATGTAACGCATATTTCTTCAGAATTACAAGCGAAACAGGAATTGTGTTCAACTCTCAAAAGATCCACTGAGGAAATAATGTCTGAATTGAGAGAGACACAGAGGGAATTGTCAACAATTATACCAAGTAATAGACAAATGATAATTCATGAAGAAATTACAAAAATTGAAGAAGATCTAGAGGCTACCATGAAAATTGTTGAGAAACAGTTGATTCATCTTGAGGAGTGTAATACTAAATGGTCCAAATTTCAAACAGATATGGCAGATCTTAAAAATTGGATCGAACAAAGTGCAATGCAAGCACTTGCTAAAATTCATGATATTTCGATCTCACCTGAAGATAAAGTAAAAAAAACGGAAGCACTTCAGGAGCAAATTATGGAAAAAATTATTATGATTGAATTATTAAAGAAAGAATCTCATCAGCTTATTAAGGGTAAGTATATTAGTAATTACTAGAACAATTTGAAAATATATTTGTTTTGAATATTTTTTTATTTAATCTTCAGATGGAAGTGAAGATACAATTAAACAGCAGTACATATTTGAAATCGATAATTTCCAACGTAAAATCGAAACTATAAATAAGGACATCAGTGAGCAAAGAAATTTGGCTTTCCGTGATTTAGCTACTTGGGAAAAATATCAACTTGGACTCGAAAAGTTAAAGCCTTGGATTGAGCAGGCAGATTCTCAGGTATCGATGATTGGATCGAAGCCAACAACTTTAAGCGAATCTATTGAAAAACTTCATCATGCAAAGATTTTCGAAAAACAATGTGAAGAATATTTGCCACAAATTCAGGAGTTATCTCATTTGCGTCAGCAGATATCCGGTAAAACTATACCACCAAATGAAATTGATGCTGTTCATACACGTTGGAATTCCATTCATGATACTGTCGTTCAAAGAACGGCTAAGTTAGATAAATTAGTGTCATCGTGGAATGCTTTTGAGTGTGACGCCGAAGAATTTGATCGTTGGCTAAATCAAAGTAGAACGACGTATAATTCCACATTTATTTATCAAACACCAGATGTCAGTGAATTAGAAAATAATTTAAGTAATTTGAAAGAGCTCAATAAAATTATATCCGATCGGCAGGCTCAATTAATATCGCTAACACAGGCATCGGATCATGTTAGTCAGGGACTTACATTGGAAGGTGCAACAAATCTAAAGAGTCGTGTAGCTGAGATGAAGATTAGAGTTGGTAAACTTGCAGATACTGTTCGACATGATATTAATTTAATATCCGATGCATTGCTAGCTAGACAAGAATTTCACATGAAAATAACAGATTTTGAGAATTGGATGGAGCAATTAGAAACGCGTATTACTGAAATCAGTAAGGCAAGTGTAGACAATGTCGACACAAATCTTCAGATAATTCACGCATTATTACAAGAACATTTAGAGAAACAATCAAATTTCCAAGTTATTTATGAAGAAATCAAACGACTAACTCAGGAAGGTACTCCTGAAGTGGGTAAATCATTGAATGATGTATATACAAATCTTGTGAATAAATATAAATTTTTAGAAGACAATTTACACTTAAAAAAGAGAGATTTAGAAAAATGGTGTGAACTGCTGAATTGGTATAATGAAAGCGATGCTCAATTAAGCCACACTAAATATGAATTAGAAGCTAGAAAACCCAATATTGAAAATTTAGAGAAACTCATGATCGAATTGCAAACGGCACTTTCAAAAATTTCTCTCTGGAAAAATGATCATGCTCCTATGATAGATAATTCATTGGGTGGTATTCACATGAGAGATATAAATGAAAAACCACTAACTGCCTCTACTCTTCTACATAAACTTGAATCGAAAGCTTTTACACTACATAATGCAGTAACAAAATTGCATGATAAATTAATTACTTTAGATGCTCGTTGGGATAATTTGAAAAAAATACAGCAAAAGTTAAGCGAACAAATTATTCAAACACAAACAAATCTTCAACATATTACAATGAATATTGATACGTGCGATGAACTTGCACGATCTGTGGAAAAAATTGATAATTTAATTAGTGCATATCAGCAATTGAAACATGACCAAGATAATCTTCATAGTGAAGGAGATGATTTGATCAAGGATGATCATAAAGCTACAACCAATGTTCAAATGATTATTACTTCTGTAGATGCTAATTGGGAAAAAGTAGACGAATTATTGAAAGAACATCGAAATAAATATGTTGAAATGAATTCAGATTGGCGTGATTATGAAACTGCTCAAAAACAACTTACAAAATTAATCGAAGATCTTCAAACTATGCAGCAATCATTTACAGATGTGCCTAATGAAGTAGTAGATGCAAATGTTGCTTTAGAAAAGCACAAACGTGCTTTAGAAATATTGAAAAGAGGTCAACAGCATTTGGATACAATGGAACGAAAAGCTCAACAATTGACTAAAGTAGTATCCCTGATGCCATATTTTAAAGTAGAATCGATTGAGAATGATTTATCAAAAATGAGAAGCCAATATCAAGCGATATATACGAATATCACCGAAAAGACACAGTCATTTGAGACTCAAGTAATAATTTGGAAACAAATTGAAGAAGCCCAGCATGAATTGAATCATTGGTTGAATGAAATGAATGAATCACTAAGCTCAGCATGTAATAGTTTGATTGATGCTGAACATGGTCAAACTAGATTGAACAAATATCGAGAAGAATTACCATCATATCAATTAATTTTTCAAGGTATTTCTGTTAAAGTCATGCAGTTGAACGAAATGAGTCATAATATGCCTATACCAAAATTACAATCAACTGAGAAATTATTGAAAGACCAATTTATTATTGTAGAAGAGCTAGCAGAACAATTAGAATCGTTAACTTGGAATGTGAATGAAAATGAAAAAACAATAAAGCAAATTTTGAAAAAATCCAGCGATCAAATATCAAAGATCCGTGAAGATGTAATAAAATGTGATGATCTTACCGGAGAGAATATGCAAATTTTAACAAGAATAAAGAGGTGTCAACAATTGCAACAAGAAATTGAAGAGTGTAGTAAAGATTTGAATATAATCGGTGAAAGAATAGTTGAATCTTCAAGAATTTATCCAGCTATTGAACGCTCAAATCTTTCAAAAGAATTACAATCTTTGCAGTTACGTCGAGATGGTGTATTCAATCATACAGAAAAAGTAAACGCAACTTTGGTAGCATTTTTAACAAAACTTTATTATGATAAGTTCAACGCGCTGCAGCGGATGGTGACAACTCATAATGATAAAGTGCTATGGTGTGAGCCAGAACAGAGTAGTGATCGTTATAATCTTGAAGTGAAAATGGCTTCACTTATTGATGTTGAATCAGGTATCAAGGATTGTGAATCGAAAAAAATTGATATTGACAATTCTTTACTACTTTTAGAAACATTAGAGGGTGATGAAACACTGACACTATTGAAACTTGAACGGGACAAAGTTGCTGAAGAATTCGTGTCTATGAAGAGTAGATATAATAAAATTAAATCAACATTACAACACAATATTGCCCTTTGGCAACGATATGAATCGATATCTGAAAATGTGATGGCTTGGTTGAAAGAAATTGAAATGAAAATACGAAGTGAAAATTCGACACTTGTCATCTTATCACGCGTAGAAGAAAAAATTTTGGAAATTGAAAATGATCAAAAATGTGTGAATGATTATAAAAAAGATATGGTGGCTTTAACTCAACTTGGGCAAGACATACTTGAAGTGAGTCCAGAATCACGAGTAGCTCAGTATGTAGGGCACATGAATACACGTTATAGTGCGATTCAAAAATTCTTGTCTCACCATTTAGACAAGTTGCATGAGCTGAAAGATGCACGGGATAAATATAAAATTGAAGTTGATGAGCTGGAAAAATGGATTAACGGTGCAGAGAAAGTATTGAAATGTTTCGACGAAATTACTGGTCCAAAAGCAATAACTTTCTATCAATCACGTTTGAATCATTTGAAGGATTTCAATGAGTCACGCGAACAAGGGCAAAGCATTTTTAATAAAGTAGCAGAGCTCGGTGAAGCACTTTTTTCCCAAACAACATCAGATCAGAGAGAAATAATTAGAGCTGAACTGCGAAATTTGCGCAATCGTATGGATGCTTTGGCGGATAAGGCCAATGTTATTTATAAAAAAATTGAGTGTGATATGATGCACAGGTCATCGTTTGAGGATAAGTATTTACAAGTTAAACAGTGGTTAATAGATGCAGAAGTCAAACTGAAAAACACACAGAATCTTTTACCGACACTGCAACAAAAGAAGCTTGCTTTACATTCATTGAAAGCATTGGCACAAGATGTAAGTGCTCACACAAATATATTGGATCAATTGCAAAATCGTATAACTGATGTTACCGATGATGAATCCAGTGATTTATTGAAAAACGTGATTGAGGGATACAATAAATTATCTACAAATATTGGAGATAGAATCAGTGTTATTGAGAAACACGTAACAAACCATGAGGCTTATTGTCAGACCTTTGATAGAGCGAGAGACTGGCTTGATGCAATAATTAAACAAGTTACGCCTCTTGTGGAAGATTTAGGTCTTGAAAGAGTAGATACGGCAAAATATAAAATTGCACAACTCGAAAATCTTTTTGAGCAAACAAAAAATGAAGGGACACGGATTTTTGATGATTGTAATCAACAACTTAATATAATATTAGAACAAACTTGCATAACTGGCCATTCAATTCTCATAAATAAATTTGATGAACGAAAAAAATTATGGCAGGATGTATTGGCGCAATGTGAATTGACGAAAGATAAATCGAATAAATTATTTGACGAGTGGACTGAGTTAGAAAAAGCAATTGAATCACTGGAAGTATGGACCAAACAAATCGAATTTCGAGTGAAAGATCAAACATTAAAGAATACAGAAGAGAGCAAACACGATTATTTATTATCGTTAAAGCGCCTTAAAGATGAAATAGCTGAGAAAGCTGTTGATGCTAATGTTATTATTGTAAAATGTCAGGGGGTTCATGCAGACTCCGAGCTCGCAGCAAGAATATCAAGACTAAATACCAAATACCAAGCTATCAAAAATCAAGCGCAAGAAGCTGTAGCGCGTTATGAAGAATTCGTTAAAGAGCATAATACATTTAATGAGAAGTATAAGAAATTTTTTGATTGGATTAAACAAGTTCAAGCCGAATTGTGTACACATTCCGAAATTGTAGGTGATCTTACGATTCTTCAGTGTCGTCAGAAATGCATTCGTGATTTAGTAGATACGAAGACAAAAAAGAATCCTTATTTTGAATCGATTATAGATTCAGGTGAAAAACTCTATCTTCATACATCACCTGATGGTCGTGAAATAATTCGACAACAGTTGCGTAATTTGAGGAATCAATGGGATGAATTTACTGAGGATCTTCAATCAGCCATGCAAAAACTTGACCAATGTCTTACACAATTTGCGGAATTTTCTCTTTCACAAGAACAATTAACTGGATGGCTACGAGAAGTTGAGAAAGATATGCATCAGCATACGGAATTGAAGTCGTGTCTTGAAGAAAAAAGAGCACAACTTCAGAATCATAAAATTATGCATCAAGAAATAATGTCCCATTATACTTTGGTAGAGTCCGTTTGTGATAAAGCTCAAAGGCTTGTTGATCAAACAAAGGATACGTCATTGAATGTATATCTCCAATCCATTAAGCAACTCTTCCAAAATATTGTTGTCAAATCTCAAGGTCTCTTGGAGAATCTAAACGATTGTGTTGACAAGCACAATCAATTTAATCTTCAATGTAAAAAATTTGAGGATTGGTTGACTAGAGAGAGGGAAAAATTGATTGATTGTAATGATCTTACTGGCGAACGATGTGAGATTTCGAAACGATTGTCTACATTGGCAATATTGCGACATGGTCACACTAATGGTGTGGAACAATTGATGAAATTAAAGGAATTCGTTGTAATCATAATGAAGAATACAGCGCCGAACGGAATTAACATTGTGAAAAAAGAAATTGATATGTTATCTAATAGTTTTCAGCAATATTTTACTGAAATTGAGGCAATAGAAATCAAACAGAATGTTGCTTTGCAAAAATGGCAAAACTTTGAGGATGAATTGGAGGTCCATACAAAATGGTTTCGATATATGGAGACAGCATTTAGAGATCAACAATTGCAGGCGACATTAATTGATAAAGAAAATCAGTTATTATTGTTCAAGGAGAAACGTGATATCATATTGAAAAAAGAACATGAAATTGATGAATTTATTGATAAATCTCACAGCTTATTAAATTCGAGTGGTGTCGAAAGAATCAAGCCACTGATATCGCAAATTAGTAATCGATATCAATTGCTGCATGTATTAAGCAAGGATGTTGTTAATCGATGTCAAAATATTGTTGATGAACAGCGAGCTTTTGATGAATCATTGGTGGGAATTAATGTTTGGTTAACTCCGTTAGAACAAACTCTTGAGGATCTCAAAATTGAACGAGTAAGTGATGGTGATGCTGATCTTGAAGTAAAAGAATCACGTTTAAAGTTACTTTTGGGGGAACGAGATCAGGGTGAATCGCGTTTGGCTATGATCTATGTAGCTGGTGAAAAAATATTACAAACAAGCTCAGCTCAAGGTCGGGAAATTGTACGTCAGGAATTGCGGGGTATCCGCGATAGATGGGATAATCTTGTGGAAGAAATTTTAGAGCAGCAAAAGAAACAAGATGCTCAATCACTCCAATGGTCTAGTCTTCAAGAAACATTACAGCAGACATCTATTTGGTTAGATAATATGGAACGAGCCATGAAGCAAGACTCAGCTACATCTTGGGCATCTTTAGAGGAGTGCCGTTCCAGATTGACCAAGTCGAAAACATGGCATCAAGAAATGTTAGCATACAAAAGAATTGTCGAAACTATTTCAGAAAAAGCAACGAGTTTAATTCAAATAACTCGAATGCCTATAAACATAACTCATGCAGTAAATTCGGTGTCGATGCGATATGAACAATTGATTAATGATTCACAAAAAAGCATAAATCATATGGAAGAACTTGTTGAGTTTTTACAACAATACTACGATCTTCAAAAAGCTTATCAAGAATATCAGAAGCAGCAATGGGAAAAATTGTCTAATTGTACTGACTATACGGGCAATAAAGTAACTCTTCAAACGAGACTGAAAAAGCTGATTGTAATACAAGATGGACAAAGTGGAGGTGAGCACGAGCTCGATGTCTTTGAGAAACATGTTAGATTGTGTAGCCCAAATACACCTTCACGAATAAAAGAATCGATGGAAAGGGACGTTACAAATTTTAGGTACAGTTGTAATTAGGGAATTTTCTATGCGGTTTAGTTTATAGATGAAGTATTTATATTATTTAAAATACCATTATTATAAATTACCCAATACTTTAATTGGTGTGTTTGATTTTTTAGATTTGAAAATAATAAATTTGCTACAGCAGTTTGCGACGCAGTGCGTCGCATTGAAGAAAAAATTCAACAATGGAGCGAGTACGAAAGTGCACTTGAACGACTGTTGGTTTGGCTCTCAGAGGCCGAAGCTATATTGAAAAATTATACACTAAAAAACTCTATGCAAGAAAAAACTGAACAATTAGAAAAATATCAGGTAACTATGTTTGTATGCAATAATTCATATACAACAAAAGAATTAATATTAATTACTATAATCCACGATTTGACTAATACACAAATGGTCATATTAAACTGCGTTTCACATTTTGTTTTTGACATTATTGGAAATTTATTTTTTTTTTTTTCCAATAAATATGAGTAGAACAATACTTTCATACATATATGTATATTCATATATACAGTGCTTTAGGAGCTATTTGAAATAGCAGTATCGCAAAATCAAGATATCTCGGGGCTAGTCTCACTCGATGATAATGTCTAACAAGTAAGAAAATATGTAACGTGTCTATGTGAGCTTGTATGATGGGATATCAGTCTCTTGAAAGTCGAAATAACATATGATAAAATTCTTCGTTACTCTGTCACCTATTATGTGATTCGCTTATACCCATTGCTGTTATACATAAATTTATTCTCAGTAAAAATACATGCATTGTCTTAATTCTTTAATATCACTTTAAACATTACTTTTGATTCATACATATGTGATTACAAATTGACGATGGCAAAATAATTATAAATTTCCCAATTTCTTTTTCTTTGATACTGGATTTTCTTCATATTGCAATATAATAAATATTATTAGATTATTTGAACCGTATTACTATTGCCATACACTTTGCGCGAATCAGCAGTGTAGAAAATCAACTTTACTTGATCATTTGCCCGGAATTTTTATAATATTTTATTCACATAATATGATATCATAATGTATTGTTGCAGTTATTGATAGTAAATCTACGCAAGCATGAGGTTGAATTCGATAAAATGAGTGATGAATCATCAGATCTTCTAGAAGTCAGTGGTGAAACAAGATTTTCGGTCAATATTCAACAAGTTACATCGAGGTTCCAATCTATACAAGCAACTGCAAAGGTACTTGATTACGTATTCATGTAAATAGTAATGAGTTTATATTAGTAAACATTATATCAGTATTAGGGTGTGCCATTTTTGGGCAACTTTTTTTTTTCATCGATTACGGAAGCTGAAAACTTACTGGACGGTGAAAA
>JAQQBS010000001.1:26846915-27027809 GCA_030347275.1 Microctonus aethiopoides | reverse complement strand
TTTTTTCACCGTCCAGTAAGTTTTCAGCTTCCGTAATCGATGAAAAAAAAAAGTTGCCCAAAAATGGCACACCCTAATCAGTATAGTATATATCAAAAATACAATAATGAAAAGTAATTTTATATAGGAATTGGTAAAAAAATGTGAACACGCAGCGTTGGATCATTCAACGTATCTCGAACGTTATAACCAATGCTTAGATTGGTTGACAGCATTTCAGACTCAATATCAAGTGATAAAAAATAGTGCTTCTGTCAATAAACATGAGTTAATAGAGCACAGCGAAATTTTACGCGATCTTTTGTCACGTATGGCTAGTGGGACACTACAAGTAAATAATACGGTAGATGCTGGGGAACGTCTTTACCCAACAACCGGATCAGAAGGACGTGAAATAATTCGACAACAACTTATTGATTTTCAACGAGCTTTTGAAACACTATATGATGATATAACATTGACCGAGCGTGAAATTCAAGTAAAAATATCTTGTTGGTCAGGTTTTGATGAATGCAGTAGTAGTTTTGACCTGTGGTTATCTCACGTAGAAACGCAAATTAAATCTGCGATTGAATTAAAAACAACTCTTGATGAGAAGCGAATACAATTGCAACTCTATCGAGATACGTTTCATGATATTCAAGGTTATCAAGAAAAGTTACTAGCACTCCGAGACAACGCAGAAAATTTGCCAGATCGTGCAGAAAAAATTGACAAAATACTTAATGATTTGACACAACGTTACTTTGAAATTTTGAAACGTGCCCAAGACTACGTTGAAAAATATGAAGCAATTGTGAGTGATCATCAGCAATACAGTAAAGCCGTTCTCGAAACTCACGAATGGCTAGATGCGACCCATAATGCGGTTAGTTTATGGGGTGACGCTGATCTAGATCGATTATCCATTCATACAAATCTTGATAGGTTGAAGAATCTTTCCGATGGTTTACCAGAAGATGAGCCTCGAATTCAGCACATCAGGACATTAGGAGAACAAGTTATTCCCGGAACTTTAGAGTCTGGTCAAATTAACATTAAATCTCAAATGGATTCATCGCAACAGGAATGGGAAAGTTTGGTATCGACTGTTAAATTTACGATTGAAGCACTAGAGAACAAGTTGCTACAGTGGCAAGAATTCGAAAATTTAAAAGAGAAGTGTTCAGATTGGATATGTAATATTGATAATAAACTCCATGCGGTTGACTTGAAATCCACTTTGATCGAAAAAAAAGATCAGTTAGAACAACTTGGCATTTTGCAGGGTCAAATACGCGCTCAAGAGCTTGAGATTGACGCCGTGATGGATTGGGCTCATCAACTTGATAAAAATATATCATCCTCACCTCGTACATCAAATGTAGCAGAATTAAGAATAAAATATCAGCAAATATCATCTCAAGTTAAGGATATGAACAATCGATGGTATCAGTATGTTACTAATCATCAAGATTTGGATAATAACGTATCAGAATTAATGGTGTGGCTTGGGACAATCAGGGATAAGCTTGCTTATTGCTCTGATTTGCGTGTGTCATCACAAAAGGATTTGACAACTAAAATGGAAATTGTTCAGCATCTTCTAGTTGACAAAGAGAATGGATTCTTAAAGATCCAAAGTGTCGTGGAATTAGCACAAACTGTGATGGCAAATACAGCCCCAGCTGGTCATAAATCCATCAATGATGCTGTAGCAAAATTACAAGAACAATGGAGTATTCTGACGTCTAAAATGTTGGAAAGCAAAACACACTTGGATGATTCTATAAATAAATGGGCCGGGCTTCTTGATCAAATCCAGTCAATTAGTAAAACTATAGATTTAATGGAGACGTCCGTCGCTGAAATGCTGCCATTCCAATCAACAATGACTGATAAAAGATCCCAGCTTGAACGTATTGAAGCACTTGAAGAAAAAATACGATGTGAGAACATTGAAGTAAGCAGTTTGAAAGTACAGGTGAATGAAATGGTTGCCAGTGGCCAACAAGGATTGGCAGCATCTCAAGCTCAGAACACTCTGTGCAAATTTGATCAATTATTTGATAAAATTAAATCTCTATTGGTTGAACGAGAAGATCAGTATAAGAATCACAAACGTTATAAAGAAGCTTATGATGATCTAATTGCATGGTTGAGTCGTGCAAGAGAAAAAATACCATTTATGAAGCAGCGAACCCTTAGTGATAAATTTTCAATCGAGAATGCGCTGGCACCATTAGAAAGTTTATTGAATAAAAAAGCTCAGGGTGAACTTCTCGTTGAACATCTGCAGCATATGGGACAAGTTGTGTGTGCATCCACTAGCTCGCAAGGCAGTGAAATAATTCTTAATGAAATTAGAGCACTATCTGAAAGTTTTGAGACTATTTTCAATGACATCAAACAACAGAAAAATCAATTAGAAAATACTATAAGTCAATGGCGAGATTATAAAGATGAATATGAACGACTTAGTGATTGGCTTCAGCAATTAGACATTCTTATAAAAGCACAGAAAAATTCACTCCTTCCAAACGTCATGGAAAAAACTAAACAAGTAAAGGAAGTTAAAGATGTTCTCGATAATTTGCTAGTAAAAGGACAAGAACAAATTAACAAATTCAATAAAACTGCCACAGTTCTTTTTGCATCGCATTTAGATACGTCATATATAAATAATCAATTGCGTCATCTTAATTCTCGATATCAAGTTCAGGTTAATTTAGCACAGGATGTTCTTAATAAGGTAGAAAGTAATCTCGCTCAGCATATAGAGTATGAGGAAAATATTGAAAAAGCACGTTCCTGGATTGACAATGCAAAACAAATAATTCGCCATGGCACAGAAGCAGCATCATCGAGTAGCCGTGAAGAATTACAAAATAGATTGGATAGCATACAAGAGTTAATGAAAAAACGCGAGGAAGGTCAGAATCTCGTACATATGACGGTCAATTGTGGCGAAAAAGTAGCCCGTAATACACGTTCCGATGGCAGAGAAGAAATTAACACACAATTGAAAGAAATTCAAAATGATTGGGAACGATTGGTTAAAAAAATATCTACTAACAAAGTTCATCTTGAAACGAGTCTTCTTCAGTGGGCGGATTATAGTTCATCTTATTCACAGCTTCAGCAGTGGATAAATGATAGAGAAGCAAAACTACAACAAGTTTGTGAACAGAAAGTATCTAAAGCGAAAAAAGGTTTAGCTGGTCTCAATTCATTGGCTATTGGTGAGCGTAAAGCTAATCTTCGGCAAACAAACAGTATCGTTCAGGATATTGTGGCGTTTGAGCCAATGATTCAATCGGTTGCAACAAAAGCCGAGGATCTTCAGCAAGGTACTCCTGCAACTGAAATATCTATAAAATATGAAACATTAAGTAAACAAGCCCAAGAATTATATGCTAAGCAAAAAGAAACAGTTGAACAGCATCAGGCATTTATCGATAGCGGCACAGAATTTGTGCAATGGATGAGAGCTGCAAAAGAAAGAATTAACAAATGTTCTGAACCAACAGGTGATAAAGAATCATTATCTAGTAAAATAACACAATTGAAGATATTGCATAGTGAACTTTCAGAGGGCCAGAAGAAACTGGAAAATGCTCTAGAATGTGGAAATGCTGCTTGTCAGATTGCCGACATTGAAGATAAAGAAATAATTGAAGAAGAAGTTGCTATGTTACAAGAAGATTATGATAATTATGTTGATTCATTGAATAATACCAAATCGTTACTTGAAGTTGGTATAGTTAAATGGACCGAGTATGAAGATCAATATTTGGAAGCTGCCGAGTGGTTGACTCGAACTGAGCATTTAGTGCAATCATTTAATAAATTGCAGGATAGTCTAGAAGAAAAAAAGAATGTATTGGAACAATTTCAAGTTCATCTACAAACATTGTTCGATTGGCAAAAGGAGCTAGATCGATTAAATATGAAGGCACAAATATTACTTGAGACTTGTGCTGATACTAGAATTTCTAATCAAGTTACGCAACTTACAACTAAATACAATACTTTACTGTCACTCGCTAAAGAAATTATGCGTCGACTCGAATTGCATTACCAAGAGCATCAGCAACACAATGCTTTATATCAAGAATGTCAGGATTGGATTGATCGAACGAGAGAAAAATTGTCCGAGTGCAAAGATATTTTGATAACATTGAATGATATCAATAATAGATTGAATATTTGCAAATCCATACGACAAACATTGGAACAAGGTCAAAATAAATTAAGATATATATTGGAATTGAAAGAGAAAGTAATAATGAATACGGAGCTCAACGGCGCAGCGAAAATTCAAGATGATACTGATAATTTAAAGGCAGAATTTGATAAGCTTCTGTTAGACGTTGAAAATATTCGACAAAAACTTATACTTAGGGCATCGGCGCTTGAAGAATTAGGTAAATTGCACCGATTTATTTTTGATTGGTTAGAAGAGATCGAGAATAAAATTGTGCGAGATGATGAAACATACAAAAATGATCTAAGCGAAAAACGTGCTTTACTCGAGAAATACCGCACCATTCAACGTGATATTCAAGGCCACAGAGACATAATAGATCGATTCAAGTCACGTTTGAATGATGATAATACTATTCCACGGGAACCTTATGAAGGAATAATTATCAAGTATTATGAATTTCACAAACTTGTTGAAGATAAAATTAAAAATTTAACCGAGCAAACTAGTGTACATGAAAAATTTCTGCATGCTCAAAATGAAGCAAGTGATTATATAAAAAGAATTAAGGCCGAGGTCCAACAGTATAGCATGACACATGGTGAAAAAGATAAGGTGATTGAACGTGCACAAAAGATTAATGAAATAATCGGAATGATGACAAAGGGTGAATCTCTCATTTCACGAGCAATGGAAATTGGTGAAGATGTTTTTTCATTTACTGGTACTGAAGGTCAAGGCACAATACGGCAATATATATCTCAACTTCAAATTGAATGGAAACATTTGAGAATACAGTGTCAAGAATCACAAAAAAATTTGGAAAACTGCATAATTATGTGGTCTCAATTTTCTGGCGCTGTTGAGGGAATGACAAAGTGGTTGGATGAATTTCAAAACAAAATATCTAGGCAAGAGAATAATGAAAATAAAACGCCGCAGGATTTATCTCGTTGTGAACATTTGGTCGAAGAAGCCATTAGTCAAAAGCCTTTACTAGAAGAACTTAATGATAAATGTGAAGCTTTATTGGAAATGAGTGCATGCAGTTGGGTAAGAGATAATAATGCTCAACTTCAGTCCGCATACATAAGTTTACTTACTAAAGCTCAAGGACTTGTTTCGAAAGTAGAAAAAAATATGTCTGATCATACGGAATTCCTAAAGGCACGAACTGAATTGGAACAATGGCTTCAGACAGCACATGGTTCTATTCAAGATTGTGTCGGTGTTGGTGATATTGCGTGGGCAATTGATAAATTAGAAACTACACGTGTAGTTGCAGCGAGAATGACCGAAGGACAACACTTGCTCACTACTTTGAAAAATGCATTCACGAAGGCAATTAATACTACTTTACCTGAGCAACAGGAGCAGCTAAGGAATTATATGTCAGATTTAACATCAAAATGGGACCAGTTGAATATGGATTTAAATACAATTCAAATACAAATCAAGTCTATTCTTACACAATGGGAAGACTATGCTGAAGTGTTTGAGCGCTTAAATAATTGGGTCAATGATATTGAAGTATCTATTAAGAATGTACCTAATACTAAGGGGGAAGTAGGTGAAATGAAAACTTTATTGGAGCGTTATCGAAACGTTGAAAAAGAAATACAACTAAAAAAATCCGAGTTGGATCAACTCCTTGAGGAGTCTAAGAAGCTTTCTAGTTGGGCAAAAAATGATACATGTCAAGAAAAAATCAAGTATCTTTTTCAACGATGGACAATATTAGGGAAGCTCGTAGACGAACAAAAATATTTGATTGAAAATGAACTAGACGAATATAATGATTATCATATTGCACTTCAAGACATAGAGAAATGGTTACTTCAGGTTTCATTTCAATTGATGTCACATAATTCTAAATATATAATAAGCAAAGAACAGACTGTCGATCAAATTAAAGAACATGATTCCCTCGTTAATGATATTAAGAAATATCAAAATAATTTGAATCAACTAAAAGATAAAGGACAACGTCAAATTAATCGTTACAAATTGATAAATTCTCAAATCGAGTCAACTATTCAAATCCAATTACAAAATGTTCAAGATAGCTACACATCTTTATTAGACACTGCGATACAAATAAAAAATCGACTGTGTGAATCGCTTGCTAAGTTTGATGAATATGAAACAACTTTGGAGAGCATAATGAATATTATAGACCAATATGAGTCAGAAATTGTGCAACAAATGACAATACCTTTAGACACTCTAGAATCTGCTGAGAAGAGCTTTGTATATGCGCGGGATCTTCATGATAAATTACAAGATCAAAAAGGAAGATTAGCTGCAGCAGTAGAAGCTTGTGAAGCAGCTACTGCATCTCTATCCCGGCCGGCTAGTCCTCTTGATGCGATGTCCGCGGTTATTCAACCTCGTGAAGTTCAAGTGCGCACTAAACTTGAAGATTTGATTGATCAGGTAATGATACAATTTATAGTGGTATAATTATGCAAAAAGATATAATGATAATTTGATGATAATATATTTTTTTTATATTCTTAATTGTAGATCCAAACGTATTTGGGCAATGCATCAAAGACTGTGGAGCAATTTGAAGAGCAGGCACGCCAAAAAAATGTGTTAATAAACTGGATCAATCAGCAACGTGCATTGTGCGCAGAATGGCGATCACGACCAGCCAAGTTAAGATTAGAGGCAGCACAAGCTGAATTACAGTCGATGAATGAGGTGCTAGGAAGTATTGATGATCGAAGATCTCATGCTTTAGCTGAAATGGTTAATGTCAATTCAAATGGTGAATATGTTCTTGATGATGATATCGAAGAAGGTTTGAATAAACTCAAAGTAGAATTGATAGAAGCTATTTCCAACAAACAGTTAACACAGAATTTAATACAAAAATACAGACTTCAAGTAGTAGATATTCAAAATTGGTATGACAGTCTTTCAAAAAACGTTGATGTTATCGAAAAGGGTAATGGTCTTAATATTAATCAAAAAATTTCAGCGATAAAAGAGATAATTGAACAATTTGGTTCAGAGGGACCATTAAAATTGAATGAAATAAAAGAACTTGGGAACGAAGTGATAGATTCAGTTAGTAATTTGGATTCACAACAAATTGAAGAACAAATTAAATCTATTGATAGAAAATATGGCGACATAACGAAAAAATTCGAGAGAAAATCTCAAGTATTTGACATGACAGCACAGGGTATTGAAGCGACAAGGCGTGAAATTGAAGAAAATAGAGAGTGGATTAATCTGAAGAAACAGCAAGCTCGGATAGTTGAACCTCTCGGATTTGAGTGCAAATTAGCAGACGATAAGGTTTTAGCTCTCAAAACAATGTTGAAGGAAGCAGAAAATAAAAAAATTATTATTGATACATTAGAGAAGCGTGTAGGGAATATGCAAAATGAGCTTGAAGCCAGTGAACAGCAACAACTAGAAGCAGATGTAAAAATTTTACGTGCAGAGCAAGCCGTCCTATATTCAATCATTCGTGAAGAAATTTCTGGAGCTATTGTAGCAGCCGATGCTCGCAAAAAGTTTGAGACAGATCTTGAACAAGTTAAAGTCTGGATTAAATCAAAACATAACGATTTGAAAAAACTAAGTGGATATTTACCATTGAGGGCAATAAAAGTTGAGGATGAAATTAATAATCACAATAAGATTGAAATGGAAATATTAGCATTTAATGAAAAAGAATTGAATGAAATTTTGAAGCAAGCTCACAATATGATGAAAGAATGTAATGAGGAAAATTGTGAAAAACTACAAAAATTATTGGACAATATAAATGATGACTGGAATACATTAAAAAAAGAAGCTGTTGAGAAGCAAGCATCATTGACTGATCTCCTTCAGGGACGTACGACTTTTGAGAATGAAATTGACAGATGTCAACGTTGGATAAAAGAAGCCGAAACTGCCACTTCATCTGATGTACGTACTTCAAGTGTTGATATACTTCGAGAACAGCTTGCCAAATACGTTCGATTGAAACAAGAAGCTAAAGAATATGGTGATTATATAGAAAAAATAATTCAACAAGGAAAATCAATATTACCCACTGTAAGTGACACTGATAAACTTGAATTGAATGATCAATTAAAGCATATGAAGGACTCACACAATCAAGTATATTGCATAATTGATGAGCGTAGTGCTTGCCTTGATAGGAGCATTGCTGAGGCAGAAAAAGCTGCAGCACGTATTGCCCAAGCCATACAGTTTATGTCCGATACACAAAAGGAGCTTCAAAATTTGAATAAGCCAATTGGACCACGAACGGAGGATGTAGAAGGAATGTTGGCCGTATATGAAAAGATTTTAAGTGATTTAAAGGCGAATAAGATGAAGCTTTCTGATCTTCATTCAACCAATATAGAAGATCTTCATAATATTGTTGCTCAACAAGACGATCTTATCAAGACTCTTGAGTCCCAAATTAATCGATTAAAACAGCTTCTTCTTCTTCGCCAACAATTTATGGCTTTAATTACGGAAATCATGACATTTATTGCTAAATATAATGAAATCATTACGGACATTGAAAGACAAGATCAAACCATTGAAGAAAAGATTGAACGATATGACCATGTAATTGTCAAGATTCAAGAGTGTGAAGCAACACTGGCCAGCGCAACAGACAAAGGAGAACAAATCGCCGCTGATGGTTCAGCGATCGATCGTAATGATATAACAGGACAGCTGCAGTCACTTAAACAACAGCTTCAAAGTTTACGACGAGTTGTTGAAACATCAAAAGAACAATACGAATTGGCTGTAGCTGAGCATGAAAGACTTGCTAATCAGCTTACTCAAGTTCTTGATGAAAATAAAGAAAAAGAAGTCCGATCTCGACCATTATTAGAGAGATCAATTGATAGTGTAAAAGCTGAAATAATTAAACATAAAAATCTGAGTGAATCAATTAATGAATACCTAAATAAAATCAAAGATCTGAAAGAGTGTGTGAAATATGAGGAGAGTATGCCGGGTTCGCTGAAGGAAATGTTAAGTGAAGCAGTGTCATTATTGTCCTCTTTACCCAGAGAAATGCAAGATCGAGAATTTTATCTCGATTCGAATTTAAAGATGCGTGAAAATTATGACTCGTTGACTGAAAAATTTCATAATTGGGTTCGAGAGGCTGAAATCAGATTGCGAAGTGGCATGGATGGACTTGATTTCGAAAATATTGTCAGTGATCGTGAAGAACATAAAATATTTTTCAGTTCAGAATCATCGATTCGTGAATTAGTTTCACAACAAATTCAACAGGCAGCTGATAAGATTTGGCCATCATTAAACAGTGTAGAACAGGAGGAGCTGAGTTTGGCGCAGCAACAGCATACTCAGCTACTGAGAAATACATTAAATAATGCTAAATCGCATAGTGCTCATTTGGAACAAGGTTCAGAGAGATGGCGCGATTATATGCAAAGTTTGGATCGAGTCAAAGCAACTATGATTAGAATAAGATTTGTTGATGAACCTGTTACAACTCTTGCTGGTCTTCAATTCAATACACAAAAAATTGCACATGCATTGAATGATATTAAAAATCAACAGTTTGAACTCGATTTACTTAATGAGCGTGGGCGAGAAATTATGAATAGTGCAAATGAATCAAATCGACAACGTGTCAATATACAACTAAAAGAATGTTGCGCTGAATGGAGTGATCTTATATCCGGTTTGGAGAGTCGAAGAGATATATTGGAAGCACTCTCAGTCCAATGGGAGGAATTCGAGGCACAGTGGAATCAAACGGAAATGAAACTTTGTGCCATTCAAGAGAGAAATAAACTTGTGGATAGTGTCGTGAGATCCAAATCCCACATTTTGGACACTATTAATTCATTGAATGTAAGTAAACAGAATTTTATATATAATTAATCCATGATTGAACGAATTTTATTGTTTTTCTACTCATTATTATATATACCATGCACATTGCACATGTACATATATATATATATATATTTATCATGGAAAACTAAAATTCAATGTATTATATGCAATCTATCATCTATTAATAATAGAATATTTGTCACGATTCAATTATATATACATATACCTTTTTTGTTTGTTATCTATCTGAATCTCTATGCCCCCAGGAATTGATTACTGAAGCGGATAAACTTCAATGTCTTGTGGAAGCATTGAGAGTTCTTGTACGACCAGTTATCACGTATTTTTTGACATTCACTGAGACATCGGCACGCGATCTTGAAGAGCGCCTGTATAAACTCGACAACTCTGCAGTATCGTGAGTGTTATAAATTGTTAATAAAATTTTGGTATGCCATTGTGTGATGAAGTTTGTGCACATTTTATGTCCCCAGCTATTGGTCAATTTAATTATTATGTAATCATTAATACAGATTTATATAAAATTTTACAATTCACATTAGATTATAAGCGTATTGTCAAATAAAGTAATGGACTTACTTTTCACCGAAACTTTTGAAAACTAATATTAGTTTTCAAACCCATTCAACGCGCATAAATTGAGAAAGAAACACATTTATTTTAGGGAAAATTGAAACTGAATCTTCAGACTGTAAGAGATTTTGTCTGTAATAAAAATTATTTCATTGTTAAGTATCGAATTTAGCTATCAGCTATACACAAAGTATAAAATCGAAGTGAAATTGATTCGAAACTAAATTTAGTTTGTTAATGAATAATATTTTCATTTTGTTTATTAAACAAATTTTTCCCAATTGAAGGAAATTATATTTCGATATTAATAATATTCGAGCGATGACAAAGATGCACCATACAATTCGAAACGATGAGGTGATGAACGTCTCTATAAGTCATTGACACAGTTGTCTGACCTTAAAGAATCATTATTCGCTATCTTGCTTGGTTGTTCCATGTATTCTTATGTAGACTTTATGAAATTATTCTTAGTTCATGATGCTGCATTCGGAGCCGGATGCTATTAAACGCGTCAGAATCGGCGTCGCGACGCTGGCCGTCTCGACAAAAGTGGAAGAGGTAATATGAAAATGAATGCGCATGCGTTAAGATGAAGTGCCGGAGAACAACTAAAACTGGGCACTCATACCTCAAATTGTTTTGAATTGTGACCGCTGCTATAAGGCTTAAACGCGCCGCGTTACCTAATATTCTTTGATAATCTTCATACACGCCTCTCAGTAATTGATATCCAATATCATATACGTATATAGCATACATAACGACAGAGGTGGGGGATGATTGGACGAGCTATTCAAAAATCTTAATTTACTTCGTGCTCAATTGATAGGTATAAAATATATAAATGGCATTAAATACTACGAAACTATATGAATACAAGTGCCAAGAGCTATTTCATAACAGTATTAAGTGAAAGAAATCGATATATCATTAATTTGCACGATAAATAAAAATAGTAGTAGCACATTAAAAGTAGTGAGGCGAATAATACCTATAGATCCCGGTCGCTTTATTACGTAATGCCCTTTTTTTTCATAATTGTGTGCTCGTTGAAGAATTTATAAGAGAAACATGACATTCAGTATAGAATGATGACATGATTCGCGGCATCATCGGTAATTATAGATTTTACTCATACATACAAATATACATACATACATACATACATACATACATACATACATACATACATACATACATACATACATACATACATACATACATACATACATACATACATACATACATACATATACATCATTGTAGATATATATATATATGTGTGTGTGTGTGTGTGTACATGTTAAGCAGATAAACATGAAGTGAATATGTGCCAGATCGGCCCGGGACTATCGTGAACAAAATAGTTTTCAGTTCTGGCCTCTTCATGGGCCAGTTTTTTTTTATTTCTAACTATAATAATTCCAGAATGCACAATTACGACATCGACATTGCTTTTACACTCATAATCTCACGGTCAACTCATGCGTAATCGAGAAAAATAAAACTAAGATTGCAAGGAAAGCGAGAATAGGAACGAAAATCAAGTGTCTAGTCTACAAACAAATTATTTTTTAACGTATGATGTCATACGTACGTTTTGGACTTGCTCAAATCAAGGTTCCTCAATCTTTGTTTGTTTTTCTGTTTTATTATGACACAATTTTTTATGCTCATAAAATTGTATAGATGGACAGAAGATGATCAAAAACATCAAACTAGTTATACGTAGTTGGTCGTCTACTTTTAGCTAAATTTTTTTCACTTCAGTCAGTATAACTAAAAGTATAAATAAAGGAAAAAAAATATCTTTCATCGCATTTATTAGAATCTAAATTTGTCACCATGTGGAAATAATTCTAATCTTTTTATGACGTTTATTCTCATTTTATTTTTTCTATAGTTGAAATAAATCAATAACTCAATGACTTTCTTAATTTCAATCAATTGTTTAATAGGTATTTTTCAATCTAATTGATATTTTGGCAGTAATTCTTATATTGCGTAATTGCGTAATTGCAGGCTCGTCAGTTCGCTTCATTTAAAATTGGAAAAAAGTCACGTGGATATCGAAGCACTGAAACAAGACGAATTTCAAGTAAAATATTTTCAAGATTCTCTTGAAGATTTTCACCAACGTATTAGTGTATTCTACGTTTATGGAATAGATCAGGATAGCATTGAAGAATCGCTAAATCAAATTCGTCAAAGACTTACCAATCTTTTAGAGGAAGTGAAAATATTTTCCAATAATACAAAGACGCGGTATCAAGAAAGCCAACAATTAGTTCCAAGTGATCTGACACAACAATTGACATCACTCGAGTTGGAAACCGAAAGTGTGGTCCAGATTATGGAGGAAAAACAGCGGGAACAAAAAAGGGCGAGAACTTTCAGAACTGATTATTTGTCCGATATCGATGAGCTTCAGGCTTGGTTAAGGCAGGCTGAGCTTAAAGTTAAAGATAGATCGGTAAATCCGTTGGAACTTCGAGAATTTTCAAGACAAATTCAATCAGAACTTGCATCTATGACTGATAAACTAGAGTGTGTAGCGAAAAATGGACAAATGATAATCGAAAATACGAATGACGATGTAGAAAAAGAATTAATTGAAAAAACGATACTTGATTTGAATGAGCAATTTGGCCAAGTCAAATCTTTATTAGATGAAAAAAAACAACAAGTTGGAGATTCTTTGGATGCCTGGCACAGATTTAACGTTCTTTATGAATCTGTCAAAGTATGGACGGAAGAAAAAAAGATTTTTCTTCAGGAACCTCTGAAGTTGAACACACTAGTTCACACTCGACAAAGATTGCACGATTATTCGGTATGTCATCGTTTCTCATCCGTAGTTTTTGAGTCCGTCGTGGTAAATATATTTTAGCATTATCTATTACTTACAGACCGCTGTGAAGAGCTGTAAACAAGTGAACAAAAATTTGAGCGAAATGGGTAAAGAGTTGGAAATAATAAGACAATTCACTAGCGTTGGAGATCTTTCTGAAAAACTTGCTGAGGCTGAAAATACCAAAGTCGAAATAGAGGGACAATTATTGGAAAGGGTGGGTTATTTTATCATGTATCTATTGATATACGTATAAGGTATAATAGATTGATGAAAAAATTTTTTTTTCTCTTGTTATGACAAATTTTAGAATGCATTACTTCAAGAAGCAAGTGAAGAATGGGACCAATGCGAGAAAAAATTCAAGGACGTAAAAAGCTGGTTAGAAAAAGCACGGCAAAGTTTAGAGTCAGCCCAAAATAAAAAAAAACCCTTAAGAGATCAACATGTAATTCGAGAAAAAATGCTCAGTGACATTGCAATCCAAAAAAATAAAATTTCTATTTCGGTAGAAAAACTTCAGGTTCATTTCAAGTCGGGTATTGGTGGAGATAACAAAATTGGTGAAACTGCCAATGAAATGATTAGCCAATTGAATGTTTTACATGAAATCGTTAAAAAACAGACAGTCACTTTGGAAGCTTCTCTTACGCAAATTGATCAATATCAACAGGTTAGGCACAAAAAAATTCGATACATATATCAAATTGATCCACCTTGTCAGAGTGTGACAAAAAATTCCGAGTTTATGTATTTGTCATTTTAGGAAATTCAGCAGTTACGACAGAAGATCGTTCATGTTGAACAACAATTACGATCGGTTTCAAGTCCGACTTATCTTCCAAATGATCGTGAGAAAGCAATTCAAGAGCAACAGGTAGGTCGATATTTACTTTCATAATTATAATTTATCCTGCACCAATTATGCGCTAATACCTAGTAAATGAATATGGCATTTGATATACCATTCCAAGACCACCACCAAAATATATATGGTGCGATTTTTTTATGCGTTATTAAATACGGCGAACAGTCAATTTAGTCACACGGAGTATTTCGATTGAATACGTAGATTAAATTTAGGATTATTAAATAATAAATGCTGTAGAAAAATCCCAGACTAATTATAGAATGCCACCAACTGACAATCTACTTTTTAAAAATCGGTGGAAACATTTTGGTGTGATTGATTGGAAAAGAGAGTAAAAAATAGTGATGAAAAAACTGAATCCTATCATCAAGGTGTTTCCATATAGTAGAAGTAATAATGAAAATCCTGTCCATTCGGTCTCATTGTATTCTCGATCACTATATATTACACACATTTATTTTAACACAATAATTCGCATGTTCCTATACATCATCATAATTATAATATCAATATTTTCAGTTAGATTATAATGATGGCTAGTACATTCATGTATAAAAACCACAAAATATCATTAATAGAATTTTTCATTGGCATGTAATTATTCTGATAATTTATTAATCAATTAAAACTACAAATTAACATGCTTAGAGTTATGACAATATTATTCAATTGTCGTGGTGGTACATATCATTACAAGGTGTTGGTTGGTATTTCTTTCATTTTTTTTTCCATTTTATGTCTAAGATATGTTTGTTATTTCTTGTGTCTTACACAGAGATCACAGGAATTATTTGATTTGGCTTGTTTGTGTTGACATTTTTTTTTCAATTCTATAATTATTAATTTTGATTATGATGAGTTAAAATTCATATTATAACCTTTATATTATTCATAAACAGTCGGACTACTATCTCTGAGTTGAAAAAAATATTGCAAGCTTGCTGTCATCGTCCTCGTCTTTCAGTTTCAAACTTATAGGAATACATAAGTTCATTCGACAACAAATAAATATAATTTATTATAGACGAAAATGATCTATGATATGGAAAATCAAGTTGTCAAGTTATACTCTAAAAAATGATTGGCAGAAACAAGTCACAATCACTATTTATAACTATTTTTTCAAATTTCATTCATATTGACTATTCATTCGTTATTTCATTTATAATTTTTTTTACTGCTTTCCCATTGCTGTCCTGTTGGATCATTTACATATTCATTTCCGTCTTTCCTTTCCTTACCTTAATTTTTGTTAACTCTTCATTCTGTCATTTCCCTTTCTATCTCTCTTTTTCAATCACAATTGCCTATAAAATAATCGAATCCGGAATTTCAGTTTTATCGCGAAAATATCAAATCACTTCAAAGTAAAATTCAAGCACTTGCAGAACGTTCAAAATTAGTGGTACAACGTGGTACACCTGATATTGAGTCTCCAGATTCTTAAATAATTGAAAAACTCATACCGGACATTTATTCCAATCTATTTCATTATCATCTTCATGATAGTGGAATTTCAGAGATATATCTTTCGATAGAATTTTCTCACCATTTAAACTTGATGTATATGTATTATAAATGACTTATTTTTTTTATCAAAATAATTGTATCAATTTTGCTTATTCAATGAGAGTGTATGTAATTAAGTGTTAATTCGTGTCGCGGCCGGTGGTTTGTAAGAATTCTGGGAAAACAATAAATGAGAATGAAAAAAAAGAAGATTTATGAATAAATAGACTAGTCTTATTCAAGGTTCATGTATCGGCATCGAAGAATTTCCCCTACATAATTATTAGATAACGACCAAAAAAAAAAAAAAAAAAAAAATAAAACACAATTGTACATATGAAATTGACGTATCAATGTTCTTTGGCTGTTGCGTTATGGCGCACAGACCTTGCAGAGACAAGTGGACGATTGGAGACAGCACTCAAAACTACTGTTGGATGAGATTCACTCTGTGGACCCAAATTATTCATCGCCTGCTGAATTGATCATGGTCAGGCTAACTGGGAATGCAACGTATGCGGATATGGCAGCAGGTTTGTCGAATCCGAACTCAAAAGGCACCAGTCCTGATAGATATCACCAAGAAACTTCACCTGTTGGTTTACATCCTGTGCAACATCACTCTGCGCAATCTATTGACAAACAAAAGTTTTCCGAACTAACGCAAAGTGAACAATTAGTATATATTCCGCTTAAAAAAAAGCAAAAAAAATCAGCGCAAGAATCTTTGAGTGATCGAAAAAAATCCAAGTCTTCTACTGAACAGCCCATTCATCGTGGTCGATCTCAAACTAAACGTGCAAAATCAAACAAAGTTGCTGATTATATTGACACTCCACAAGTTCAAGTAACTGTTGATGAGGCTGCAGTTTTATCGAATGAAGCTGGGCATTTTGTGGAACATTCGACTGAGCACTTGGTGACACCGAATGAATCAAGACGACCCAGATCTTCTAGTCCAATTTGGATACCCGGCTCAATCACTTATGCGGATATCCTTAGAGGTGAGGTAAATTCAAGTCTATCTTCCTCTGCTGATGTTGTGATGATTCATGGCGAGGCAATTGAGAATTTTCAAGAACAGTCTAGTACAGATCTAAATAAAAAAGACCTCGATAATGAAACTTTAACCAATACCTCGCTCAAAATGGAGACGAGTTCACTAAATAGTTATCCAGAAAAAAGTTTAGGCAAGGATGAATCATCTTTTCAACATATTAGTCAAGATCAAATACTTGAGGATTATCAAATTACGAGAAAGACATACGATACCATTATGCCGCATGCCACGCCAGAGATTTACGAATATATGCATCCTGTCGCTGACTTAGAAGGTTTGGTGAATGTCGATACGGTTGAACCGTACGTACAAGCTCTTTGTGTTCATCAAACGAATCAACTACATGCTGCGATAGATCCATACGCTAAACATGTCAAATATACAACTCAACACCATGAAATTCAACGTAGCTATTTACCGACAACTTCTACAAATATTTATCAGCAATCGCATATACAAGTGGAGCATCAAAAAAATTTCGAAATCGATGCGTACCATCACCACTCGATGATACTTGACGAATCAATACAGAAACCGCTTAAACATTATCAACAACAACAACAACAAGAACAGGAATCGAGTTTGTTGGCAGTGGAAGGATGTTATAGTAATTTGAAACCCGAACAGATGTATGATGAGTATATTGCGAATGTCTCTCTTCAAGATCAGATGCAAAAAAAAGCCGAAGTGAACATAGATGAACCAAGCAAAATCAGAGGATCCTCCATATCATATGCAACAATTTTATCTCAAGGCTTGCTTACGCATACCGTACCATCACCACCGTGTAAACACGTAGTCGATGAAGCACAAAACCAATCATGTTCTTTGCTTGAAGCTCCGTTGTCTGAAGATAAATTTACGAGACAACAGTGTGTATTACAATCTGCTACAACTGAAATACTAGAAAAAACCAGTGATGCTCATGATTGGGACACAATTCAAAGAAAAGATGGGCGGAAAAAAATTAAGACAACTGAAGAATTGAAGCACCTACCTTTGATTAAAAAAGAGAAAAAAAAGAAAAAAATTGCACAAATTATTACGCCAAAACAGCATACAGATCATTCAGTAAACAAAGATATTGTGAAAGCAACGAGAGATGATATGATGGCTCATGTGGCCGATGAATCAATTCAAATACAAATGGAGAAACATGAAGAAGGTGAAAAAAATAAGAGTCAGGATTGTTTTGAATCTCTTGTTAAAAGAAAGATTAAGAAAAATAATAAGATGAACAAATTTGAAGATGAAATTGATAGGGCTCTCAAAGAAATTGAGAATATGGATAAACACAGGCGCAAGCTCAATGAAGAGAAAGAGTTTAAATTGAAGAAGCATACCCAATGTTCAGAGGCAATAGAATCGAGAAAGATCGTTGAACAGTTTATAAACACTACCGATCAAGTTAAATCATGTGGAATAATAAATAAGTCAAAACCAAAACCACTAAGAAAAGGTCAAATAGATAAGCACTCATCTGAAAAAGTACTTAAGGTTAAGAAACAAATATCTCAATCTGTGGAAGTGAAACCCCCTGATACAAAGGATACAATTTCCATTACATCAACAACGCCAAAACAAGAAACAGTTATTGTAAACCAATTAGCTGTCACATATATTGCTGAATCGAAAGCTAAAAATAAGCTAAACGAATTAGAAAACGCTAAGAGTTCACTAGAGACACAGGTTGATATTGATAAAATGAAATCTTTGGAGATTGAGAATCTCATTCCAATATCAGAAAAACTGCAGCCTGCGATAGACAAGCCTGAACCTGTAATAGTATTAAAGAATATAACCTCGCTTACATACGTAGATTGTAAAACTGAAAACTTCATAGCATTACGGCCGGAGAGCGTCGAGGCTAGTTTAACAAACACTTATGCTAGAATAGTGAATGACTCTGCCCGTGATGCTTGCCAATATCATTCATCAAATCAATTGATAATCACCGATAATGATAAAACATGCAAACATATCATTTCTCATCCAGAAGAATTATGTGGCGATGATACTCATGAAAAATTACCTAATATTGAACTGACCCCCTCAGAAATAATTTTACCTAATAATACCATACCGTCGTTGGCTACTGTACAAGACAAAAAAAATCTTCGTTTAATAACAGGTGGTGATTTCGGATCTCAGATGAATATTGTGTCAAACACGGCCAAATTTGTAGAAAATCACGAAATAGATTGCAAAAGTATAAGAACCACTCGATTTATTCATGATGATTTTATATGTCCTTATTGGATGGAATATTACCGTTACCAAGAGGCAGAAGTAACTTTTTATAAAAATTATAAAGTTATGAAGATAATTGAAAAACCATTGCAATCATCGTCTACAATACGAAATAAATCGAGCAGTTTAGAGAAAATTGTTCAAGACTCAAAAATGAAATACACAAAACTTGATACTAAAATAAACAAAAGTAATACAAATGATGAAGATAGTCTTTTTAATGAAAAATCTGAAACAAAATTAAGAAATTCGGCTTTATTATTGGAAAGTTCCAGATATCCTATTGTGGAAATACTTCAATTTGAGACGTTATCAGTACAAAAGTTGACAATTGGGAAATCGATAATAAACTCAAAATCAGGATTGGAGAAAAATTTAATTTTCAGTGGAAGAATAAAACCTGAAGAGGATGAAAGAATATTCTTTATGAATGAATTGAATAGCTCATTAGAGAAATCAACGGAAAAAGATACGCCAGTTTGCATGTCTGACAAGAATTCAGATACTAACATATTTGATATCTCTGCTGGGCCATCTGTGGATTCTTCATTGTGTAATAAATCTAGAAAACAAAACAAAAAAGAGACGCCAATAAAAAAAGAAAAATCCTTCTCGATAAAATCAGATCATACTATATTGGAAAAGGAAAATTTGCATTCATGGGATAAGAGTTTTGCAGAGGTTGTTGCGATATCGTCACCAAAAAATACACCAAGTTCTTCTCCTCCAATAATTGATAATGATATTGTTATTATTAAACCGGAATTTATTGTGGAAAAAAAACAAAAAATTTCTGCACAATCTAGTAGTAAATTATCGAAGAATGTGAAAAAATTCAAAGTAGGAAAAGATATCAGAATTCATAAACCAGAAAAAATTTCACAATCATTTGACACTTTGAACGATTTTCATTCTGGTGATTCTCTAGCCCCTGGGTGTCAATCTCATGAACAAGCCATTATAGATTCTACCGGATCTTGGGCAGCAAAATTGGATAAGAAAATGATTAAATTAGATAATGTACAAAAGACGACAGGGAAGGATTGTACAAATGTAAAAAAAAATTTAATGATAGGTGAATCAACGAAAACTTGTCAGATTCAAGAAGTATTTGAAGTGGAACCTGTGAAAAATATCGTACAAGTGGATGAACAAGGATTTATGGAATTTGTTAATCGTAAAGAACTACGTTCGCGCAGATCAAGGTCACGTTCGAGAAGCACTAAACGCGGTGATAAAATTCAACATGAAATTCCAATCGTTTCATCAAATCAATTTGTTGCAGAAAATCTTAGCGAAAAATTAAATCCTGTGATAAATAATTTGAGTATGACTCTAGGGAAATCAAAGAAAATTGAAGAATCTTCACAAAAAAATCCTGATATTGAAAGTCATAAAGTGAGTGCATTATCTCGTGATTCAAATAATCAAATGAATGAAAAAGCAGAATTTCTGATAAAAAAATCTCTAGAATCACAAGAATTGTTAAAAGATTTATCAAATCAAAAGAAGAAACGGAAGGGAATGAAACATGATACAGATAAAAATACAATTGGGCAAAACTTGCTGGAAGCTGTAAAATTGAGCAAAAAGCAAGTGGAAAAAAATTTGATTCAGTCTGAAGAACGTGAAGTGGTGATTACTTCTGCCCAAACCGAAATATCAAATGAGCAAAGTAAAGAAGAAAATAAGAAAAATAAAAAGGAAAGGAAAGAAACTGAAAATAAAATGTATGAAATAGATGAGATGAAAAAATCTGATGATGGGAATGCTGAAATACACAAGGAATACGTACATGAAAAATCACTGACCCCAGAGGATATGAAAGATTCAGGATTTTGCATCATTCAGTGTGAAGAATCTAATATTGAGGATATGGTTATCATTCCACTAATGAAATTAGATAATAACGCAAATAAAAAATTACGGCCATTGCCCAAAGCCAAAGCTAATTCAAATTTAGCATTACAATCTGAGCATTCTGCTATTGAAATTTGTGAGGAACCTTCGTCAAAAGTACAATTTTACATTGATGAAGATGATATTGTAATTGTGAGCCATGCAGAGCGTGAAGGGATAAATGACGCACATAATCAAGTGAAGAACGCTGCGTTTGATACGGATGACCTGGTAGCATTTTTGAAAACCATCGAGTTGGATTCATTTTGGCTGGACAAACGCACATATCATGATGCTGAGAAGAATTTGTATGAGTATATGGCAGCCAAACAAAAGATAAAGGTCTCGAATATTTATTTTTTTGATCCCCACGATGATAATGACGATATGCAAGATAATTTCGGTGGTACTGGGCCTAAAGGTCCTTCGTTCAATACTCGTAGTGACTCGTCGGCGCCTCGAACAGAGCGGCTAGTCGCAGATTTGCCGGGGGGGATATGTAGTTGGAATGACTATAGTACGTATTTGTCACTTGTACACAAAGATTCGCGAATGGATTTACGGCCAGTCGATGATGTTCGTCAAACGTCTCCCAAAAATACCCTTATGTATAATATTTTCCCACTTTCACTTCCTTTCATAATTTCTACTTCTATTTCTTCTTCTAACGTCGTCCATTCTTCTCAAACTTCAATAACATATTCCACTATTCCTCGACCATTATTCCCGATACAGCATTCAGGTATAGATACGTGGAGATCAATGAAGCAGTGCAAAAACATTCGGGATTCGATCAAAGAAACTAAGCAGCCTGTCCAACGAAATGGGATCCAGGGTGTCAAGGTGCGACACATCAAGTGTTCGGTCTTGTTGCATCATTCGATTGAGATTTATTTCAAGCATTTACTGCAGTTTTTTTCATCATAATTATCATATACTTATTCGTTTACCATGATTGATTTTTACTCAACTCGCTCTCGTATAATGACGTTTGCACATGATGAAAAATTGCGTGCATTGTTCATTCTCCAAGTGTTTTCTCTTTTTTTTTCTTCTACGAATCATTTTGCATGTACAATTTTTAACACGTTCTATAAACATTAATTCAAATTATATTCAATGCAATATATATATATATATATATGTATATATATTTGTATACGTATCCTTACCCTATCATTTCGTTTTCTTAAAATGAAATTAAAGTAGTAGAAATGTATTAACGGTTCATTCATTATTATTTTCAAAATTCTTTTAGAATTTCATTTTCTCAATTATCGATTCATAATATTATTGTAGAAGACGTTGAAAAACTTATACTGGATGATGATAAATTGATGTTATTTACTATAATGATTTTCCTAACATTTGTGTGTTTTCAGAGATTTTACATACGTTTTATTGTTCAACCTTAACTCATTAATCTGCTGTTTGGAATTATACAGGAGCCATTTTGTTATATGCACGCAATTGAATTAAGTTGTAATTACTATATTTTTACAATTCTATTTTAATTAATTTTATGGATATTACAGGAAACGTTGACTGGTGAAGTTAAGGATTTGCAGCAAAATCTAAAACGATTGGAGCTATCAATAGATTCTTTGCCACGTGATAGTTTGGAAACCATGTTATCGGCACTAGAGGTGTGGAATTTTTTTATTATAATCAATTTCTTATTATTAATTAGTATTTTAATAGCGTACTAGGTAATAATGTCATTTTTTTAATACAGGCAATTTTGTTGGATTTGCGAAAGTATAATGACTCGGGTACGATTATACATGAGAAACTGGAAAAAATAGAATTCGATGTAGATACGAAATATTTGAAGACTGCATTAGCTGATGTGTGTATGAAAATTGGGGCGCTTCAAAGTCAAGTTGAGCAGAGCACTGCAATTTTGCAAAACGCAAAATTTGTTCAACGGCAACGAGAACAAGAGATTGCAATTTACAAAAAATTTTTGGAAGAAACTGATATTTGGTTGAAAAATCTTTCTACTACAATTAACCAACCACATTCTGATGTGTTATATAAGGTTTGTCTGATGATGATGATAATATTGTTTTTGTTCACTTTTATTAAAATTGAACTTGAATAAAAATGGACCCCTTCTTTAGATGCTAGAGAATGAGTTGATTGAGCGAACACAACGGGTAACTGAATTGGAAACTTTACCTGAAATTAGTGCTTTGGTAAAATCACTCAAACATGCACTATTGCAGACCAGTTTACGACTTGGAGAGAAGCAACAGGTACTCAATGATGTTTACAAGAATATGGGAATTTTAGCACTGTTCTCTTCTATTCATCACTGCACGGTGTCGGGATATGCTTAAATACAATTGTCCATTAAAATTTCATGAATTCAATTTGAAAAATAGATCAATGTATCGATACTTTCTGGCCACTTGCATATAGCAAGCAACCTTAGAAAGCATAACTTTTCTGCTAATTTGATATTCATGCTTCATACCCCCTGTCGTATCACTCTGGTCTTAATGTAACAATTCACTCATTCATTTGATCAGTCTGCAATGATTTGATTTGTCAATAAATTTATATTTATATCCATGAATATGCATATTCAAATATTCAAATGGTCATGACAAATATAGATATAATAATAATGGCATTGCATGTATTTCAGGTATGTTTATGTACAATGATATAATATTTGCTATTATAAAATTTTAGCCTTTAGTCTCATCAATTTTATTTTTATTCAAATTTCACGTGTATTTGATTAAGTAACTCATTATATGTTGTAAATATGATGACTTAAAATACAAAAAATCAACTTTAACGTTGCATCTATCATATCCACCATCATCATTATGGAATCCTATCATTTAATCTATTATTTTTTATAACATTATTTTCATTATATTCATTATCAATGTTCACTATTGTATGTTTGTCACGTATATAAGCACTTCATAGAAATGCAAAAAATTAAATTGATCAAAATCCGCGCAAGCTTTACTTCCTTAATTTTTTCAGAAAATGGAACAAGATAAATCAGCACAAGTGTCGGACGAAATTTCATGTCCCGATGCCACCTTAGACCAAGCCCCTTCTATTCATTCAGCCGATAGTGAGTTCCCATCATGGGCAGACGTATCCCTACAGACTGGGCAAAGCCTCCTCACTTATGAAAATCCAAATCAATTAACAAAACAGACATCGACATCTCAAATTACAGCGTATAACTTGCATCCTGTTGAAATGCAATCTATTCCAGTACAAGTTTCAATATCAGAATCTAAATTAACTCAGGAAACGATAAAAATATTAAAAACAACAAACGATACCCATGATGTAATCGAAATCTCAACGAAAAATGTACCCTCTAATTTAAACCAAAAATTTATGATGCATGAACTTGATGCCGTGATTCCATCGCATTCAGATGATATTATCATAGATATGAAGTATAAAGACCCAAAATTGCAACAAAGTGCGATTTCAGAGTTAAATATTCAACATGCAGCACCACAGACATTCGAAACTGTTCTTGTAGAACCAGACGATGTGATAACAGAAGTTGTTATAGATGCAGATGGAACAAAAAGAATTATCGTAAAAAAATTACGAAGAAATATGGAGACATATACTCAGTCACCACAGCAGATTTGTTCAAGAAGCCCCGTAGTGGATCATGCGTTATCAAGTGGCCAGACGTTTTCGGAAGCAACTATGAGAGGTCAACAAGTGATGATTGCACGAACAAAGCCTGATGGTACAGTAGAAACATGTACAAAACACCTATATGGTGGTCAAGTAATATCTAGTAGAGTTGCTGATATAAATCAAGATATTGTTAATGAAACAATATGTGCAAGAGTGCCTCAGTATACTCATCAAGTTGTTCGAGGGGATGTGACAGACTTAAAATTAGAAACAGAAAATATCACAAAAGATTCGACAATTGATAAAAGTGAATACCAAACTAAAACATCGACTGTACATGCTACAGTTCAACAGGCAACACGCCGCGTTATAAAAGAAACTCGACGAATTATTCGCAAAGTAACGGTTATTGATGGTGAAGAAATTACTTCAGAAGAGATTATTGAAGAACCTGAAGAAATCGAAATTAATGATCAAAATATTCCGCATATAAGTATAAATGTATTAAAACAAGTGGAACAATTATCATTACAGCGTGATAAAACTGGAGACGCAAAATCTGTTGATACGCCTATAGAATTTGTGAATTCGATGCAAGGTTCACTTTTCAAACGGTTTGATACAGAATCAATATCAGAAAGAGAACCAATGAAAATGACGATGACAAAGGAACATTCCGCAGATATTGCATCAACATTCCATGAAGTAGTTTCATCAATTGAACTAGACAATCGAGAAGGATTTGTAAAATCTCAAGTAAATTCTACAACTCCTACTGAAGATGAATCCAGAACAGAAGTCGAGGTAAATGCATTAGAAAGAAAATTGATCGAAATATCAAATCAAAACGTGATTCATGTTGAAAAATCTGAAATTTTGCAGCAACTCATCAATAATACTGTTGCTGAAACAAACATAACCGATTCTGCGCCAGTAGTTGAGGAGTGCGAGCTATTGCCAAGTGAAGCTACTGTCTGTAAGTCATCTGATGAACCAGATAAGAATGAAACATTCGGTATTCAAGTAGACAACGGCACGGTAGAAGTAGTAAAGCACCCAGATGATAGCAGCACCTTAGAACATGTTGGTAAATCTGATATTATTGTGTTAGAGGTACTGAAAGAACAACAATCTTCGCAGGAGGAGCCACTTGACCATCAGTTTTTCGAAAAACTTGACGATAATTCATATCAACATATTAGTTCTAAATATAATGCTGATGGTGTTAATATGTCAAAATATTGCGAAAATTCATTTGAAAAAGTTGAAATCTCAACGACACTTCAGGAAAATAATGATAAAAAAAGACAATTAGTTTCCATTGTTACTCAAGCAGAGCGACAAATGAATGATAACGTGTATCATACTTTTAAAGGCGATATAGATATTACGTTGCCAGCTCAAGTTGAAACATTCATAACTGATTCGAGCAAAGTTGAACATACTCCCCATGTAAAAGCATTGAATAAGGATAAAATTTACGCATTGCCTGAAGAGATGCAAATTCATATTGAATCATCTGATATACACGACGATAATTTAAATATGATGCATCAAGAAGAAATGCAATATGAAGATAGATCGATAACACCGAAAAAATCAATCTCAAATGAATCGCCTAGGAATTCATTGGCTACAACTATTGCCGAATCAACAGATATTAATTTAACGTGCTTAAATTCAATGATACATTTAAACGAACAATCTCAATGTGACGCACAAGAAATAACAGACGAATCGATATCTTATCCAAGTAATGAAGTAGAAAGTTTTTCCATTACTAAATATGAACCCGAAGAACAAATAGATCAAGAAAATATTTTAACTACGGAACGAAAAATACAAAATGATTCGAAAAAAAAGAAAAAAAAGAAAAAGCAAAAGACAAAAAGTAAGATGAATTATGATATACCATCATGTAGTACAACAGATGAATTGGAGATCTCTAATAAGTCCATTCAACTTGATAATGAATACGTCGTGAGTGAAAAAAAAGAAATTAAACAGACAATTTATAAGAACGTTTCAAATCAAGAGAATTTGGTGACTATTGGAAATCATGCTCGAACACTTGAGGGATTAAATGATATTTATACGAACATAGCAAGTGCCGAAAAATTATTAAATATCAATACTTCATTACAGACATCACCTGAGCCGACAATAGAAAAGTATGAAAAAGAAATACAAACAGTTGATCCCGAAGAGTACAATCAAGAAATTCAAACATCACCTATACCGGCTTTGGATTCAGGAATTCAAACTATTACATTTGAACCACACGAAAGTACTAATTGTTCCATTCAAACCGAATCAATGAAACGAGAGGAAGAAGGTATACAAACAAGTGTTAATAATATTGAATCGGTTATTACAACGAAGCCATCACAAGATACCGACGTCCAAACAATAATTGATATCAACACTTCAGAAAGTCAAACTGTAAAGATTGAACTTATGCAAACGGAAGAAGTAGAAACACAAACTATTCAACAACCAGTTGAATTTATGGATATTCAACTACAGACAACACCATCAATGACACCATCTTTATGTGAAGAAATTATTCGGCACGACACAGCTATACAAACTTGCTCATCGAATTTATATGAAACAACTGAAGTCGATATTCAAACAAGTAAACCATCCTCTCCAGTGGCCCCTATTACTGAGCACTTTGAAATGCAGGTGGATCTGATTGAACAAGTTGTTACGGCTGCCATGGAAACGCAAACTACGCCAAAGGAAAGCCCACGTCCATCCATCACGCAGGCTCAAGTACAGATAAATAGCTCAGAATTTATGGTTGAGTCAGTTATGCAAACAAGTCCAACGCCTGAAAACGACGTTCCAAAGACCACAAAATTATTGGACTCATGTGTACAAACAATTGTTGAGAAACAAAAAATTATGACAGAGAAGGAGTCGCAAACGATTGAACCTGCAATAACTCCATCATTGGATTCGTTTGTCCAGATAGACGTTCAAGAGCTTATACCCAGCTCAGAGGAGTGTATACAAATTTTTCCAGATGTCACAGAGATAAGTGTTCAAACATTCGAAATGGATAAATCTAATGAATCATATAATAAATCAATGGTATGTGCATCTCAAGAGGAAGCACCAAATTCTATTAAAGCATTAACTAATTTTGCAAATGAAAATATGATCCAAGAAATAGTATCAGTATCCGCACATGAACGCGAAATCATTGGACATGAATTAAGTATTCATGATCAACAAATTCCCCAAGAAACATCATTTTTGTTGCAAACACCTGTTTCGCACAAATTAGAGGGAGCTGAACTCGTGAATGTTGAGCAATCAATAAATGAACCACGTGTAGTAGCATTATCTGTCACGGAGTATACACCTGATGATTTATTTGATATTCACGTTCAGGCAACAATTGAATTATCCGAAAGCGCAACCACGTCAGAACCGTTGTTCGTTTTTAGTGAGTCTACTGATGATAGTACTCACGACACTGCAATTATATTAGAGCACAATGAAACTATTGACCGTTCAATCAATGAAACTCAAAACTCTTTTCAGAGGTTAAAAACGAACAAGACAGTGCAATCAAGTGAAACTAGTTCATTGGATACTCCTTTCATAGATGAACAGAAAAATGTGGTTGGATTAATTAACATCACATCTATTGATTCAAAGAATGTAATAATTGGAAAATCTTCTTCTGATATTATTGGAAAGGATTCTCAAGGAATTCGTGTTATTTCGGATTTAGAGCATAAAGATATCATAACCATTGAAGATCTTCATACAGATCTTGAAGTAAGTAACATCAAATCATCTAAAAAATCTGAATCAGAAAAAATTAAATTAATGTTGGAAGTAACCAGTGAAAAGCAAGATGAACACGATGAATATTCGAAAATTCAAGATTCATGGTCCATTGAAGAATTAGCTCCCCATGATATTACATCAGATTTGATAGATGTTAAGCAATCCGTAATGAACTTTCAGCATGGCGAAACTTCAGATGTTATTACGATTGATCTACCACTTGAACCAATGGATACATCGGAAGAAATGCTATCGCCAGTAGAATCAATATTGACACAGAATAAGATCAAGCCAAAAATAAAAAGTTATGCCGAAGTAATTTCAGAGCCAGATTTCATTCAACAACATGGTTTACTTAGTATGCAGAATTCTTCAATGAAAAAAACCCTCAATTCACTATCTAGTTCATTTATATATGAGACCGCCATCAATTTTAATCGCGCTCACCAAATGATTTATCGAAAAACTCAAATAGCTAAAATAATGTTAGATCGTTTGAAAAATTTTCAAAACGCTAAACAAAAAAATCATTTATCAAATATGCTGCATTTGGCAACTCTTAAAGATGGTTCCATTTTTGATACGAGAGATGACTATGCTGCGTATGTTCGTGAGAATTTAATTCGATTGAAAAATTCTGCAAATGATGAAAATGTTATTACATTCGAGGAAACATTAATTCTTATCATTGAGACAATATCTACATGGTTAGAAACAATTGAATATAAAATATTCCAAGATAAAGAGAGGCTTTCCGGGCCGTCATATGATGATAGTCGCATTTTGATGGAGATAACGAACCAAGTAAATCATGTTGACAAAAGTATAAAAGATTTAGACGAAATTTGGACGTGTGCCGAACATACTTATAGTGGTCAAGAATACGGCAATATCAACGAATGTGTAAATACTTTGAAACGACAACTTGAAGCTGTTGCAGTCATGGTTAATGATGAAAAATTTTATGTGACAATGAATCTCACACGATGGGATGAACTTTCAAACAGCATTAACGATATTTTTCGGTAAGTATTAAATTATTAAATATCTCGTCATGTTCAAACGAATAAGGCAAAGAATTCAATTTATCATTTTTTTTTTTTTAGACTTGTCCAAGATCAGCAGCATTATCTAGACCATGTCATCCGTTGTGAATCTTCGACCATTTGGAAAGTTGAAGAATTAGACAAAATAGAAAATACAAACCATCATTATATGTGTGAAATTAGTGAACTTCTGATACCAATCAGAGGATTTGTCAAGGATTATCCTAGTAAAATGATTCCCGAAGAGTTTTACGCAGTGCATGATATGATTCGTTCTATTGAACACACCATCAACGTGGAGAGAGAACGTTTACTGCAATTACTTTCTCTAGCAGAAGAATATGAACAAACTCTTCAAGAATTTGCTCAGATTACAGATGTCGCTGATAATTTATTAGCCTGTCCTACAGCAGTTATAAGTCTTGAGGACCTTCAAGAAAAGATGCAGAAACACAGAAAATTTTTTATAAATTTAAACCATTGTCGGGCAATTTTAGAATCATTGGAAGATAACTTGGATCCTGAGACGAGAATGGAACACTCAAATTTACATGAAGAACTTCACAGCCGGGCGATTGCATTGTTAGATCAAGCTGCATGTAGAGCTCAGCAGATGTCACTTGCTGCTTCACGCTGGATGATTCTTGAACAAGGATTAAAAGAGGAGAGAGGATGGCTCCAAGTTGCTCATCAACGTGTACCTGATTTGCAAACTGTTACTTCATCTGACTACGACCAATACATATCTCTATACCAAACACTATCATCCGACATTACTACACATCGAGCACGTTTGACCCAGCTCCTAAACATAGCTAATGGTCTTGAAGAACTTGTGAATATCGAAGATTCTGAGAATAGATATTGCGAAATTTTAGATGATATCTCAAGGCTTCAAGGAGACGTAGACTCCTCCTTGCGATGTTTAATGAATTTCCGAGAAAGTTGGTGTACCAGAGAACAATTAGTTAATAGATTGAGCCATTGGATGGCGGCGGCTGAACAAGAGCTTGGTTCTGTGCATAATCACTGGGAGGGGCACATGCGTCAATTTTGGGTAATTTGCTTTTTTATATCAATTGTTTATAGCAGTAAGCTTATTAGCATTTCAACAAAGATATTGATTTTATTTTTCATCAAAATCTCAAGTAATAGTTTATTGATGATTATTTAAAAAAATTTTTTTTAGGAATTAAAAGCCCAGTACGAAGTGCACAATTCCATGCATAACGATGCCAACAATTGTTTTGAACAAGCTCTGCGTATAGTTCCCTTATCCGATGAAATGTTGCAGAGACGCTTCAATGGTGAATTACAAGATCGTTGGGATAATGTGGCTAAGAAAATTAATTCAATACAAAAAACAGTAGCTGACACAATCTCTTCTGAGAATACCCCAGTCGATGAAAAATTACGATTATTAGAGAGTGAATTGAATGAATTAAGATGGACTATTGATGGATTTCACGGCGTATTGAAGACTGAAGAGGAGCTTGATTTATATGTTAAACGTTTGTCGGTTTTGTTTGAAAGAGTTTGCATGATACAGGATGAATTAGGTAAATTGGGTATGCTACCGGCCACAGAGAGCGAAAAAGTTGGATTACTTCTTTCTCTCGCTCGAAGGATAGAGAGTCAAATTGGCGAAGAACTAGATGCAGCGCAACTTCTTCAAGAACGGCTTCAAGCACTTCAACGAGGCCTTGATCGTGTAAAAAATGCAAACTTGAGACAATCCCATATTCTAGATCAATGCGAGACATGTGAGAAACAAGGAAGCGACGTTGTAGCAGGTGGGGTTGAACGTTGTCAGAAAGTAGCTGATGAATTAGTAATTATCTGGAAGGATTTGATGGGTTTGAGACAAATACTTCATACTTTACCAGGCGGAATGAGAGTTTCCGTTTCGCCAGTGGGGATTGAAAGGTATATATCAAGTCTCCAAGATATGCATTCTGATTTGGAGTCACGATGTGCGCGTCTATTATTGCTCCTGAAAAGCAGATTCGGATTGTGGCGACGATTTGAACGACAGCTCGAACTCGTACAACAGTCAGTCCAAGAGGCTGATTATATGATGGAGCTTCTTACGATACAGGGTTCAGTAGATTATGAACGACTGCTCAAGGCTACCGAACGACTCGAGGTAAGTTTTGCAATAAGAATTGTTTCACTTGATATACAGTGTACATGAGAATACCTCTCATTGTGTGTGTGTGTGTCTGTGTCTGTGTTGTTTTGTGTATTATAGACTAGTGATATGACATTTATATGCGCATGCGTGAGATTCGTTATCATTTCTACAACTCTGACTTTTTCAGTTGTTATCAGTTAGTAGTACAGCGAAATAAGCTTTAGGTTATTTTTTTTACAGTATTAGGTTACAGTATTTTTCATATAATATAAATTTAGATTCCGATTTATTTTAAGCACAGTGAAAAATTTACTGTAAATAAAAAAATGAAAAAAATATATGAATATGCACATGTACAATAAATTAATTAATCATGTATATGATTCAATATTATTTTATTAGAAAGAACATCTAATTATTGAGAAATTGGCTTATCCATTTACAGGATGTATACTTACATAAAATCTTCTTCGGCGTTCAATGAAACATGACTCGTGAATTCTTTATAATTGTATAAATGTTTTTTGTTCTTGACCTTGACATATGAACTCATTGAATTTATTATCACAAGCTATATGAATGAAATAACATGCAGTAAACATTAAAAATTTTTATAAAGTTCCCCGCTATATTTACTCTCGGAATCGTTACGTATCTATATTCAAAGATAGTAATTAACAACTGTGTAAAAGTGATTATTCGAATTTCGAATCATATCGTCCTCAGATGATTGATTATTGTGGTTGATAAATATTACTTGTATACTGGTAAGTATTTACAGGCATGTCTATCAGCTCACGTGGGTAGAATACGCTTTGTTGACTTTTGATGTAGCGCTTGCGCGATGTTCAGTGAAGCGTATATCTCCGCAATCGTCGTCTGTCAGTTCAACGCAATGAGTCTTTAAAGTAAGAGTATCGTTCATTCATCATGAAAAGCATGATCACACGTGAGTTTCCTATGCTATTATTTGTATATAAATATCGTTCAAATTAAATATTTTATATAAATATGAATATGATGTTTTTGTTAAAATTATACATTTTACATTAAATTCTCATTTGTAGTATGAAATGTCCGTCATAATATATCTTATTGCATATTTATGGAATGAAGAATTGTTTTATAATTAAAAATGCAAATGATTTCTGTGATATTTACGTAAATAAAATATTTATCATCGTAATAATAATATTATTCCTATAAAACTTATTTTTCAATTTTGTAAACAACATTTTATGATTATTTTGAATTTTTATAATTATTATAATATGACCTTGAAAACATATTCATTCCGTTGGGGCATTTGGCATGAAAATAACCGTGAATTATATTTTAGTTTTCCGAATGAGATAGAATTTCATGAATACCATTAAGCGTATATAGAAAAGTATATATTGGTGCATATATGTATAGCTATTGTAAATAATTCACGGTGTTTAATGAGTCTGTTTATGGATGAAGAACCGGATGTAGATGCAAACGGATCGGACGTGCGTGTCATGATATTTATATTTATTAACTGTAGTGAGTTGAGGTTTTTTATATTTATTACTCTTTATAATTTCACTTTTTAAACACTATAATATTAAATTTGAATGTTTATGAATAAAGTTCTTATTATGAGAATTTATAGCTATCAGTATTATTTTGTGACAATAAAATACATATTATTTTATAACTGAAATAATGATAATTATATAAACAGTCATGTCTTCATGTCTTTTTTTTTTATTTATTTGTTTCACAAATTGTTTGAAATATGAACTGCAGAAATCAAAATGCTTTATGACATTTCGATTTAATTCTAAACCATATTTATTAACGTTTGCTCAAACTTATGCAAAGAATAATGTGGTATATTGGCATGGACTTACTAAAATGATGAAAAAATTTTTTGATAAAAATCACATAAGAAACGTTTTATGCGAACTATTAATGAAATACCGTTTATTATCGATAAAGTATTCACCGTATATTTGACAATTTCTTTAGTTCATTTTGTCATTTAACACATTCAGACTTTACTTGCCATTTGCCAACAATATTGTTTTACGCATAAGAAATTTATTGATGGTGTACATATATATGTATACATATCTGAATGCGGATGCGGAAGAGGTGAACGTACTTTGAACATGTGTAGTCTTTGTCAAATTTAATTTGGTCAGCATTCAACTAAGTGAATTCAAAAGAAAAGTCATAGGTTGTAAAAGATATTTATAGATAGTCTATAGCAACGGGAGGAAGAAAATATAATATAACTACTTAAAAAAAAAATGCATCATAATATTTTTATCATTATGTTAGTTAAAATTTAGAAAGTCACATGATTGTAATCGTTGTGCTTTTTTTTTTTTCTTCCAACTTCTTTTAGAGTTTGAACGGTGATTTAGGCGCTCGAGAGGTGTTGATTGGTGAACTTCGTGAAGCCGCCGTTCCATTACGGGAAAGTTGTGCTCCAGAGGTCAGCGATCAAGTTGATGCAGCTCTAAATGAAGCCATCCAAGCTTGGGAAGATACTCGATCTGAATTGGGCGCTCTTTGCACTAAATACCAGCACGCAGTAAAACTTTGGGAACAATACAAGGACTCAAGCGCGATAGTGAAAGCTTGGGTTGACACTCAAATGGAAGATGTTACGAATTTATCTCCTGAACAAGCCCGGGAACAAGTGAAGGTAATAAAACAAATACAAGCATACACATGTACATCTCCACATATATTTATCTTTTTCCAAAACCAATATTCAAATTATTATATATAGTTAATTTTCAAAATTTTCTCTTATTTTTATATTTATTAATAATAAAAAATTTTGCCTAAAAACAATTTATTTTTTACATCACATACTTATAGTTTTTCAATAAAATGACTGTATTTATTGAAATTTTATGAAAAACTAACTGATTAAAAGTGAACCATTATATTGGATGTAAATCTCAAGTATATAGTAGTTCACACAAAACAGTTTCTACAATATAAGGAAAGTTAAGAAATGTCATATGGGCCAATAGTTGAATGCACGTGCGCGTTGCTGTATTGTGTATTAACATATAATATATGTGTGATTTGACGAAGATTCACGCTTCGTTACGTCAGTAGGGTGGGATGACTATGGTGGATATACTCTCCCTAATCTTTCTTTCTTTATGTATTCAATATACGAATGCCATGATACAATTTTCTCGTCACCCCACTGCTTTACTCGTGCTCCCCCTTTATTTTCACAGTAGCTGTTTCTAGTCACCGCATCGATCCCCACAAGCTCTCAGTGTACAGACGCCAGTCTGGTCCACGGTCATACTCGAAGCGAGTACGCGATTTTTTTTTTATTAATTTTTTCTTCATGAATAATTTTTATCTAGTTATAAATTACGGAGAAAATATTAAAATGAAATTATAATCTTATCACAATATTTATGTGTACATTCAAAAAATTATTCATATTATCTATCTATCTGTGAAATGTAATGAATATAAATATAATTTGATGAACTTTGTGATGTATCTTGTAAAACGTATGAGTTATATCTTTATTATACACCAAGTTGAATTTGATTTTTCTGACAAGCGAAAAATAAAGATTCATACTTGATTCATTCATTAAACTAAAGATAATATGTATTCATGTAAATAGATATAATATAATGTGTAAATACTGGCATATATTATGCTATGTAAGTCATCGTGAGTACAAAATTTTAATTGACTGATAACAGAATGGTCACTCAGGACTAGTAAAACGGAAAAAAATGTGTTTTCTTTTATCAACTTGATGCAAATCAAAATGTGTGTAAAATCTTATTATTCATATCATGTGTACACCAGAAGATTTCAAGGTACAGATATATTTTTCATAATCAATTTATGTGGATATCAAGTAAAAATACTTGTATAAAATAATATTTTCAATAAATGATCTGAATTATTGGCAAAGTTTCAATTGTATTGTATTGTGGCATTCTATCTAAATTGACATTTGAAAATATCGTCACGTTGAAATTCAAATGAAGGCATCATGATACATGGGATTTCAATATCTCTAAAATATTTGATTTAGACGTTATCTTCTTGATGAAATTATAAAATAAAATTACGACGACACGTGTTCGGCAGTGAATTATATGTATATTTCTTAACGTATATGTGAGAATACTAATCTATTAATATCACATGCGTAATGGAAATTTTAATCATTATGTATAAGGCATACATTCTATTGGAATTTTCATCCAAGTTTTGTAGTTTTTTTGATTATTTAGCCTTATTAATATTATTTAATCTTAATCTGATTCAGATATCGAATTCCTATTATTTATCTAACATTTTATTTTTATTTTTAGATGTGTGAAGAGACACTTGCCGAACATAATGTGCGATTAGCACAATTACGAGATCTTGTAGCTCAAATCGCATCAGATGTTGGACTTGATACTGGTGGTGGTCCACTTCAATGCGAAGTCGAAGCTCTAGGTCGTCGTCTCGAGGACGTTTGCGAGACATTATCAACATTAGCGGACACTGCAGACGCTCAAGTTGTTAATCATAAACTTGTTCGTGATGATTTGTGTCAAACAAAATTCTTATTAGATTCATTCCAGCAGGTACACATATTCACATAATTTGTTTCGCACGTGTATTTGTACAATATTTAGAATTAATTAAAATTATCAATCGCCACTTGTAAACAAATTAACTAGACCAATTTTCAAGGTTTTAAGTATAAGTTGCGATTATTTTTTGTTAGGAGAATGCAAACATGTTTTGAACATATACTTTATGTTAGATATATCACTCGTCAGGGCTGGTACTTTAGCGGTACGCGAGCAGTAGGTGCTTGGCACAGCTCAATCATCCTCGCACGAGGGTATATATTTTAATTGTAGTTGCAAAACAATTTGTTGTGTCAAGGCCAAAAGATTTGTTTCACTATAGGGGTTATTTACATCTCGGTCACGAAATCCGCAATAGCAAAAAATATCGAATAGGGTGTGGGCATCACCGCTCGCGCCACTTTACAAATTGTACATTATACACTTATCGTAAAATTCATAACTTATGAAGAAAAGCACAATCAAATGGATATGTATATACGTCAAATGTAGTTTGTACTAAAATATGTCGATAATAGAGACATAAAACTCAAATATTCATCTAAACTTGATTTATATTTGTGCAACTTGTATCAATTTCACAAAACATTTTCGTAGTTGCACAAATTACTATTTTCGAGAACTATAATTGAATTTGGATAATTTCTAATTTCAGGATCTGTCAACGGCGGAAGGTGAAGAAAAATCTAAAGAAAAATTGAATTTTTTACGAAATCATCTACTAGTGCTAACACGAACTGAACCTCAACTTGAATTAATCAAGGATCGTACTTTAGAAGTAGTATCAGAGAATACATCAGTGATAGAGGTATTGCAATTATGGCAACGAGTGTTTCGTGAAACGTTTCAACAATATCATCGATTGTCTGCACGATTGGTCCAATCGGAGGATGTAACAGCAGCGCTTGATCTTTGGGAAGAGTATCTCTCTCACGTACAAGAATTTCTTTCTAATAATGTCCCTGGTGATTACAAACGATTGTCCGAGGATAAAAATTTATGTCAAGTTCATAAAAATCTGTTGACTGACCAACAGCAATTAACACTTTCTATCCGAGATGAGAAAGGCCCTGATCTTTCATTAACTGAACAATTTAATGTATTAACAAATCTGCACAATGAAACACTTTCCAAAATCATGGAGAGACATACATTGGTGGAAGACAGACTTGCTGCTTGGGACAAATATAAAATAAATCAGACTAAAGTCTTAACATGGTTGAAAGATATTGAGAGGGAGAGAAGCAAACTTCAATTAAGATTTATTCATTTAAAGCGTTTGGATAAGATTTTAATGAAGATTGATATACTATTGGACCAAGTGCCATCAGGGGAGATGCAAATAAAAGCACTCTCAGCGCAACAAGATTTAATCTTAACAGATTGTGAAGAGACTCTAGCTGTTTCAATACGCATTGAGCATGCCGCTCATATCCAAAGAATAACTAATCTTCGTGCTGGATTGGAAACATGGCGTGACTTTGTACTAAAGATACAAAAATTAAATGCACATCACATTGATCAGACTACTGGAATAATTGCTATATTTCGACAAATTAATCAATCATTGAATTCAGGATTTCACGATATCAGTATACCTTCATCCAATAATAATATACTTCACATGCGTCAAAAATTTGATTCATTACATCATTTGAGAACAAAACTGACTCAGACAGCGTCAGATCTTAAAATTCTTGAAGTTACGACCGAACAACTTGGCGAATTTCTCAGTCCCTCAGATATGAAGGGTCTCAATCAGCATGTCTCATTATTGTGGCATCAACATGGGGATTTGGAACATCAGCTTGCACTATTGGCATATAAACTTGAAGAACGGTTGAGTTTGAGTGGGAAATGGGAAAATAGGCGTACAAGATTTTTAGTATGGTTAACAGACACCGAAACAAGATTATCCAATTATGATGCAACCATTCTGCAAGAGCCTGAAGAGGCATTGAAGCGACTTGAAAGTGAGCTTGATGCAGAAATGGCTTTGAAACAACGTGAATTAGAATGGCTTCAGAATACTGGTGAAGAGTTAATTTGTGTTGGTGTCGATGAGGACAAAGAAAAACTTGAACAGGCACTAAATGAAATAAATGGTAAATGGAATCGATTAATGAATACAAGCAAAATTAAAACAAATAAACTTACGGATTTAATGAGTACAATGAGTTTATTAGAGAAACGAATAGCAGAAATTCGAGGATGGCTCGGTAGGGTCGAAATGCAGCTTACAGAACCATTCATTATTGAATCTAAAACTCAGAATATCATTGATGAACAATTAAAAAACCATGAAATACTACAAAAAACAATAGAATCAGAAAGCGGAAATATTGGTGAGGTTTTGAATCTTTGTGAAATTCTTTTAAGTGATTGTGACACATGGAAAGTATCATTCAATACTGATGTAATTAAATCAGGTATGCAAGGTTTGGAAAAAAGATGGAAAGCTACTTGTTTACGTTCAGCTGAAAGAAAACGAAAAATTATAACGGCTTGGAGGCTCATACAACAATTGGATCAAGTGGACTGTGAACAAAAGTTATGGATAGATGAAGTTGAGATGGAGCTCTCATTAATAGAGGGAACTCTTAATGGAGAAAATTCAATGGAAAATACTGAAAAAACTTTATTAAAAGTTAAAAGAATAGTAAAAGATATTGACGCACATAATCCAGCTCTAATAATTTTCGAGCAGAATTACAGTAGATTAGCCAAATGTGGTTTAGAACCAGAAAATATGAAACATCTCACGGCGAATGCAGTTTTAATTCTGAATAAATGGCATGCTCTCAAGTCCAGGACAACTTCAATTATTAATTCTCTCAAAAATGAAAGGAAGGCATATCGTGAATTTATTAAAGCTCATGAATCTGCTGTTGTTGGTCTCACACAAATAGATATTCGGCTTACTCAGATTCAACATCTCACAATATCTAATGAAAACACTGCGCAAAAAAGCAGACATAAACAAATTGCTGATATTGATAAAGATTTTCAAATTCAAAGTAATACTCTTCAACGAGCAGATGAATTGGCGTTAATGTTGATGCAAGATTGTCATGAAAATGACGTTGTTGCCATTCAGACTCTTGTTGATGAATATCAATTACTTTGGAAAGATATTAAGGAACGAGTCGCCACTATGAAAACTAAAATAGAGGAAAGTGATAAGGTAGAAATTGATGAAGCAATTCAAGTGGAGACTTTAAAATTCGAACAAGATACTGCTGTTCAAGTTAATACACTGCCAAAAATGATAAGAATGACTTCTCGTGATGCATACTTAATGCAACTTGAATCTGCTCTGTCAGAATGTAGGAGTTCTCTACATGAGTTGGAAGATGCGATTGCTCTCGCACCAACAGCTGGCCCTGGTCTCACGGCATCTGCCAAAAACATTGTAATTATTAAATAGATATCACTATTGTATCTAGTTATCGTTGATCTTGGTCATTTATTTATTTATTGTTTTAACTTTCTCACAGGCGAAATTGCTTGGAAGTTGTCAATCTGCTGTAGAATTGGCAAAACATTTGTATGAATTACTCGTAAATGATGGAAATTTAAGCAACGAAACAGCCAAGATATCTGAAGTGAATGAATTGATAGAACGATATGATAATCTACTAATTCACGCACGATTACGAGAGCAGCAAATCCGTGATATAAGGTCAGCAAAAAATATTATTTCATATCTGTGGTTTACTAATTTCATAGTAAATTATTTGTCTTGTATCAATGTGCATGCGCTCTACATTGATACCTATCGTTATACATATGATATATACGTGTATAGGTCTCTTATGATTCAGGTTTATTTGATTCCTTGTGAACAGTGAGTTTTCTAACAGCACTTGTCAATTTTCCGTTGTTGCTTACATGTTAACACTGTGAAAATTTGAATTATATCAACTAATTTACCCGTTTTTCAAAAATAAAAGAATAATAATAATAAAATACATACATATGTATGTGATGGTATATTTTATGTATTTTAAAGCAATGATGGTGGTAAGCTGAAATGTCCATTGTGTTGTCATCGAAACTGGGCACAACTGGACATAGACTTGTGGCGACTAGAAAAATGGTTGGAGTATGCCGAAGGTATACAAAGTGAACAGCATTCACCACCAAGCAATATAGAGGAATTAGAAGTTGTGATTCAAAATCATCGTGAATTACTTTTGGATCTTGATAGTCATAAAAGTATTGTCATTAGTCTTAATGTCATTGGTGCCCATCTGGAGGATCATACTGAAGATATTAAAAAAGCGGACGAGTTACGGGACAGATTATCAATAATCACTAAGAGATGGGATAAAGTCTGTCAAGAGGCAGGCATCTGGCAAACAGCACTTCAATCTGCTCTTATGAGTAATAATCAATTCCATCGCATTGTTGATGAATTACTGAATTGGTTAAAGGAAACAGAGATAACCATAAGAGACAGTGAACCTATTGACCTTACCGAGAATACCAATATTATAAGATTCAAATATAATAAATTTTGGTAATTTATATTTTTTAGTCAATAAGTAATGTTCCACTTCGCATCGTTCGATAATAACCATTTTTATATAATTTAGTGACTTACGAAGTGACTTGGAAAGGTGTGAACCACGAGTTCTCTCTCTACAAGAAGCAGCAAATCAGCTGTTAGATAAACACGCCGAAACACGTTACCGCTTACAAGAACTGAGATTCAGACTGCAATCGTTACGAAGGCTCACTGGTATATATGCCCTTAAACTTGGAGCAGTACTTGGACTGGATCCAAAACAAGTTGGTCTTGTTGCTACATCTTCATCATTGGCCTCACTTTCACATAATGTAAGTTTTAATGTTTGACTATTCACATCACAAACATAAATTTAATGAAAAATTATGCATATGTATATGTTTGCAGATACGTATCTCATGTCAAGTTGAAATTCAATATTTTATCATTACCATTATATACAGAGTGGGCCATTTTGTACGATATACATTATATTATCGCGAAACCCATTGATTTAAATAGAAAAAAATTATAGAGTTTTGAGAGAAAAATTTAGTAGAATTACAACATAAAGTTCATTTTTTTTTTCAATAATATGTGTAGTTTCGATTAATAGAAGTTATGAAACTTTTTTTAAATTACAAATAAAAAACACCATAAATTTCAGAATACTAAATTACGTCATTTAATGTGGCTTACTTTATATATACATATATCTATAATCGTTTGAACATAATATTTACAAGTAGTTTGAAGCACTGTTATCAGAATCACCAAGTAAAATATGCTAAATTAGGAAAAAAGGGAGAAATTAATGTGATGAAATCTGGATTGATTATTTATTTTTCTCATTTAATCGAACGTCTCCCATAATAATCCACGATGCATTAGATTGTAAGAGTAATCTTATTGAAGTAGTATCACCTCACTGTGCACTGTACCTTATCGTTTGTGTTTTTTCTTTTGCTCTATTCCAGCTGCTCGATGAAGCTACATCGGAAATTAATCAATCCAACGAGTCATCCGCAATAGAGTATGTTTTTACTTTTTTTTTTCCGTTATGCTGTTATCTCATAGAATATAATTGCTATTAGTCACAATTATTAGTATTGCCAAAATGAAATATGATATCTTCTTAACATTTGTGTATTTGTTACAGTGGTGACGAAAGGAATCGAAAAGTGCTGGTGCGCGGATACCGGTTTTTGGGTCGTGTTCTGCGGGCTTCACTTCCAATCCAAGCCCTGATGCTTTTATTACTTGGTGTTGCATCATTAGTACCCGCAGCAGAAGATGATTATAGTTGTATGCTCTCCAATAATTTTGCAAGGGTCTTCACGCCAATAGTTGATTATCCAAATGGTCCTCCGCCATTATAAAGATTTTGTGGACCAAAAAGATGTTAATAAATAATTTTTCGGGAATACACAACAGTGAAGAGAATAGAACAATTGATCTGTAAATCTTCAGGTTCTTATTTTCCATTGTATATGCATACCTATCTCGGCATTTATCAAAGTTTTTCTATTATTATATTTTTTAGACAAAAGGATCAACGATCAAATGTCCTTAAATATCAATGTTAATTAATTAGACGACATGATATTATGTGTATCAGATGTTCTAGATTTATGAAAACGAGCGAAACAAATGAGAAACGACTCTGAACGAATAGATGAAACGAATTAAATCATTAAAAATCGCTCTGATGTACTTCAATAATATTAGAATGATTAATTATGCGATTGTTAAGCTTCATGATTCATATAATATACTTATTTATTAAGGTACAATCCATTTCATTATGTATTCATATATATGAAGAAAAATCAACTTGACATAAATGTATTGTTAAAGATATGATATATTATATCAAAACAATGATAATAATAGATTAAAGACGATGAAATTATTTTCAAGTATATATTAGTTTTTATTATTTCATAAAAAAAAAGAAAACTAATTGGATGGAACTTTGAATATTTTTTTTTGGAGGTTCAACTTGAAAATAAAATATTTATATAATCACACACAACATATCAAAATTGGTTCAGTCTTCCTAATAATTTCCTATTGATTTATACATGATGATAATGATGATGATGATGATGATAATAATAGTAATGATGAGTATATAAATTTATTTTGATAATTTCATATGTTATATCACTACATATATTTTATATATATTATTATTAATTTTTTATCCTGATGTCTTGAGCGCTGATAGTTGTTCAGAATATTCCAGATATAATCTTTGCCATCGCAAATGTTTACCGATAACTGCTAAAGCGTCTGTCAAGAGTTTGTATTTTTTAATACCGAGAATCATTGGTTCCCATGTGCTTTTAGATGCTGAACTGTGACTTGGTCCCAGCAAATCATCCAAAAGTATTCTTAATCTTCTCTCTAATCCATCTGCATATACAATAATTAGTCAAATATATTATTATGTTACAAATATAATGCATAAAAATAAACACCGATAGTAGAATATGTAACAATACCTTGAGTTAATAAGAATGATATTAGGGCCATAAACCAATGCACATATTCTTGCGTACTTCCAAGAGCTTTAGATGATAATAATTGTTGTTCAAAATAAGAAACAACACTGGAACCATTATGAGGTGGTTTAGGATTTGGTACAGTGCCACCAGCAGCACGATTTAATCCTTCTTGTAATGATGAAAGAGGGCCACGAGATGCCCGCCCTCCAGTAATGGTTGATGCACTTTGGGCTGACCAACGCCATATGGGGTCATGACTGTCACCAACTAATACCCAAGTACCTATAAAATATCTCAAATAAATATACCAATGTTAATTCTATTCGCATGATTAATATTATAGTCAAACTAATAAGAATTTTACCCATTTCTTTATTATAAATATAAGCTCTTGCATTAGTAAATCCCAAATGTGGCATTCCATTATATAGGGTACAGGATAATAATGAACTTCCTGCAGTTGCTAAATGACTAGCAGATGTGGAAATTATGAGGCGCGATGAATGACTGATTTCCCAAACACGAACTGCACCGCAACACGATATAACCATCACAGCATTGCCGACTGCATGAATTTTTGCCAGTGGTGCTGGTGGAGCTAATGGTGGCGCAGGCCGTGATCCTTTTACCGGATCAAATGTATGGACGCTTCCATCTTCTAGACCTACTACTATTACCGCTGCTGAAGCAGCCAGAGCAACTGCGCTATACCCAAGATAAAGATCCCATGTCGGCTCAGAATCTGTACCTCGAAATACTTGTAGATGAGCAAGATTTTGTTTGTTTGTTACAGTTACAGCATAATGAGCAGCTTGTTGTGATAAAGAACTCAACGGTTTTAATGGCGGTAATACGTGTATACCAGTATGCCTTTCTGTTAACATTCTTGGTTTTTTGTTCTGAGAAGTATGATGTGGTTTAGCTGTTGTTTGCTCGCGGCGTTTTAATGTTGTTACTGATGTTAGTGTCGCGGATGATGGCGTAGAATTAATTGTTGTTGATACATTCGGTGCAACAACATGATCAAGCTTTTCAATGACAATTGTGCTCTTCGTCTGCGATGTGCTCGTGAAGGTGGGTGTACTTTTGAATGTGCCAGAGGTTTCGATGGGTTCTCCTAATGCATCCCTTTACAGATTAAAATAAAAACAAATTAACATGATGATTAATTTTGGGATATTCGAAAGTATTATCGTGATTCAATTACATAATGTATAACATATCCTAAGGATTACGCTTACATGGTATCTGGTGGTGGTGGTATAAACATAGGAGTTATTCGTCTTCGACCATCAGATGTACGTGTTTCAATTTGTTTATTAATTGGGCCTTTAACGGATGTTACAGACATTGAATTCGATGTAGAAAGGCCATTTAACATTGGCTGTGTAACGAGCGTTTGTTGAGAAGGCGGTGCTGGTGGCTTCAAATCTAGTAAAACTGGTGCCTCCATCAACGTACAACCACCTTGAATTAGCGGTTTTCCATATAAGCGTTCATGAAGATTACACTAAGGGAAAATTGATTGACATAGTATGAAATATTATTTCAACATAAAAATTACATTCTGATGAGACAATCCAACTACGCTAATATACGCACTTGCTCTGTAGGATCAAGTGGTTGACCCAACTCTTGCCGTGTAAACTCGATAAAGGCAACGGTACCGTCCCAAGAGCAAGCAGCTAATCGAAGACCACATGGTGACCAACTGGTATCAAGAACAGAATGGGTGAACAATTCTTGAATGACAACTAGAGGTCGTTTAAGTGATGTTAACCATACAGAAAGTGAACGGTCACGTGAACCTATTGCAACACAACAATATTGTTGTGGTTTCAATGATCCAGGTTGTTTTTTCTTCAATATATTACTATTAAATCTCTGAAATTATTCATTGATTGAATTTGATAATTTGAATATAGTAATTGAATAAAAAATACTTTATTGAAATTATTAGTTGAATTCATACTACACAAGTTACAGCTTTTCTGTGCCCAACAAAGTCCTTATCGGGTGTCCATCCATCTCTTTCAATTATTTGGGCAGTAGGTCCACCACCATTCATAGCATGAGCAGATACCAAATATTGACCGTCAGGACTCCATGATAGCCGTAAAACATGAGTTGTACCACCACACTCATCAAATGGCTCACAGATAAGTGTTTCTTCACCCCAGTCAGTTGTTCGCCAAACTCGCAGTGTTCTATCATCAGATTGTGATGCCAAATATTTTCCAACTGGGTCCCATGCAACACCTTTCACAAGGCCGGTATGACCTTTCAATATTGCTACGATAGCAGGGAATTTAGAAGCATCCCAAACGATTACACTGTTATCCACAGACGCTGATGCTAGCCATGGACTATGGGGTGCCCAAGCAAGATCCAATATATCACCCTCATGACACCTTAAAGTAGCTATACATCGCCAATTTTCAACACCAGTCTTACCGCCAAATATTGTATTCCCACCACTTCCACCAGCTAATCGCCAAATCATTATAACTTTGTCATCGCCACCGGATGCTAAAAGACCACTAGCACTCCATCTAACACAATTTACACAAGCTGTAAAAGACAAAATGATTTATTAATAAGTCAAAACTGTGATAACTGATAATTCTATATTATTCACCTAAATGATTGTCTAGTTGACACATCATTTTCGGTATATTCGAATCCAGTTCCGCACTTTCATTGTTGATTGGTTCCATATTCCATATGACAACTCGACCGGAATCTCCACCTGACAAAAAAATCCAATACATAATTTAAATATGTCATATCTATTAAATGAGAATTATATATTAACGGTATCTCGTTATGAGACAATTATATGCAAATTGTTACCTTGACCACCAGTAGCGAACCTTTTGCCATCTGGATGAATGTCGACCGAAAATATTGGGTAATCTATAACGTATGTTAATTACATTACAATTTTTAGTAATCAATGAAGATCAAATGAAATTTCGTTCATATGATGAAATTAAACAATTTTTAATTGAATTTTATAAATTTATATTAACACATACCATCATGAGAGACCCAATTTGGTTTCACAAGCTTCATTTTTTTTTATTTCCGAGATTTGAACATGAAATTTCGACTCGACCATTCATTAAATTTTCTTTACTTATTCGACAAAATACCACGAAGAATTATTTTCTTTCAAATAGATATGAATGTAAACGAATTTTCACGCTCGTTACAATCATAACCTCAAAAAACTTAAAAGTATGTGTATGTATGTTGTGACGTAAAGCTCATGAAGAGTAGAGGGACCTCTATTTTTATTACTTCAGGATTGCAACTCTACATTATCATCGAGAATTTCAATTAATGTAGTTTACATTTTATGTTCGATTAAAGTAAGGTGCCGCTGTCATCACTTAACTTTATCTTGTATTAATTAATTTTTTAGAGCATATAAAAACCTACTGACACCTTCGCCGTGTACAAATTGCAATTTGTCATACAGATCTCATAAATAATGTAGGAATTGGATATAAATCGAAAAAAAATTTTATTTTGTATTCCAAAAATAGCAATCAAATATTTAATTGGGGTACTAAAATATTTATTTGATTTCATACTGTGAATCATGTCACTAAACAGTAATAGCTAATTTATAAAAAATTTTTTTTGTCGTAGGTGTCGAATAAAAGTTGGAATAATTTCAGAAGCACATATTTATAAATGAAAAATATTGTATTGGAAATTATTTCGATTGATTCAAATAACCTATATTGAATGACAATAATTAATATTTTTTCGGTACATCAAATGAATATTTAATTGGGATCATACAAAATAAATAATTCTAACTACGATAAATTTTTTCATGTGTATGATACCTATATGGGACCTCTACAGGTTCTTGCCTTGATATGATTATATGATTACGCATACAAATGTTGACTTCACAAAATCCATAAACAAATAATTGATGAAAGGAGTGCTTACTTTGTATAGCTAAACAAATGATATATTTTAGAGCACGTAAAAAATTTTTTTCTACTATTATTACAATGTTTTAATCTTATAAATAAAAGTTATGTTTAACTAAACAAATATATTAGAGATTAATTTGTTTTAGTTAGACTTTCAGCTAACTCTTTATATTTTTGCATTCTAAATTCTTTCCTTGCTTCATTTAATAGTAAATTGTGAATTAATTTCATTTCAAACGGATGTGGTTGCTCTAAACCAGGATACGGATTACCTACAATCAAATAAAAGACACGTTTTTATTGCTTACCCAAAATTTCATTTAAAAATATCAAATTGTTTAAATTGAAACTGTATATGACCTCTAAGTTCTAAAACTGCTTTTCTACGCCACCATCCAGGATAATCATATTGTATTTTATGAAGTTTTGTGAACGAATTGCTAGATTCATTGTATCTGGGCACTAAAACTTTGAACAGCTTATGAACATATTCTTTTTCCAATATCCAAAAGTCTGCCAGTTGCATTGTATCTTTATTCTCAGGCCCATTTCGAATAGCTTCGGATATGAGCTGAAAAATATAACAAATGTCATTTACCATTTTACATATCTTTAATTTCATTATATATTTTTATTTACGTACTCGGTCGGCATAACCTCTGACTTCATCAGCCCGGTTATAATATAATTCAATTCTCTCATATTTTATAAGAGCAGTTAATGTCTTTTGAATTTTTCGAATTCTTCCTGCCGGCCCATCAACACTTTTCAATTTTCGAGCTACCGGTTGGATCTTAAATTTTAGTTGCGATACTAAATTATTCACATTTGCTTGATTCATTTTGACTATGTTATAAAGAAACTTTTGCAAACCCTGCGGCCTGCTCGTGGGTAATATGGCTTCATAAAATTTTCAAATTGAGCACGAGACGGCGCAGCTGTATACTTGCACGGTCCCAAGTCCCAACAGATACACACTGTAGAGTGTAGATGGCTCTGGGACATCTGGATTCTGGACTGTCCCAGAGCCCACTGTAGACTCTCATAACCATTCTTTGTACCTCTCATAACGATCAGAAATTTATATTTGTTTATAAAACACATTTCCCATTTACTCATGTTCCCACTACATTGATGATAAAGTTATTAATATTTCAAATCGTAAACATAACCTCTAAAGCAAATGTTATGATATGTGTATGATGTGAAAAGGTACAGAATGCAAATGTAACTATATAAGTATTCGCCAATTAATTTGCATACATTATGCAAAATAATGTATTTATTTGATGACATATAATCAATAACTGCTTGAAGTTTAATATTATTTGGTGTATTTGTTTCCAAAAATTATTTTTCTTTACTTTTTTCATCATTTCAGTATAGTTCATCAATTTTTGTTTTAAAATACGCGCTAATAAATAATGCGCATGTGCAGTTAGGGTTAAAGAGACGCGTATCCGTATGTACGTTACGAGAGGTAATTGGTCTCGGTGATACACTTTATTATAAATCTCACTGTATTAATAATAATATATTTTATAATATAACAGGATATTCTACTTTACTTTAGATTGCCTTCAATATTCTAGTGATAACAATTAAATTCAGCCGTAAACGTTTTTTTTATCTTTATTCAACAATGACAATAATCAGTAACAATGAGAATTCATGAAAGTTATTAGGTATGTTGGTTTTTTTTCACTGCTAGATCAAAGATGTAATTATATATCAATAATGAGTGGAATAAATGATTATATGAGTTACTATCGATAACTGACGATTGTTGAAAGTTGAAAAAAAATTTGAACTACAAATCGATGGATTAGTTAACGTTTTTAATATCATAATATAGTTTTTCCACATAGGTGAATATTTACGTTATGTGTTTTAGGATAAATCAATGAAAATAATTTCATATTTAGATAATATAATGCAGAAGACACCCATATCGATTCTTCAGGAAATGATGGTACAAAAAGGAAAAGTACCGAATTATCATTTAATTCACGACGGAGGTGGTTCACACGAGAATACATTTACGTATGAAGTATCATGCGAGGGCTTGACTGCTAAAGGAACTGGTCGATGTAAAAAAGATGCAAAACACACTGCGGCTAAAAATATGTTAGAAGCTATAGCTAAATACAATGCATTACCAGCATTACCCGCATCCCCAGCAGACTCACCAGTAAGAACTCCATTACCGAAACCTATGCCAGCATCACACATACTCCAACCCGATGAACCATTCATAAATGCTATTGGCGAGTTACAGGTATGAATCACAAACTATTTTTTAAAATTAATTTAATTTAATTTTGTATATGATATTTTGTAATCTGATATTAATTATTATCAAAGGATTTATGTGCTGAAAATGAATTGGCTGAACCTGTTTATGAAACAATTAATGACGTCGGTCCTCCACATGCCAGAGTATTTACAATTCAATGTATCGTGTCGAGCTTCAGAGAAGAGGGAAAAGCAACAACAAAAAAGCAAGCTAAGCATGAGGCTGCCCGTAAAATGTGCACGCGAATTAAAGAACTCGTGGAAAATACAAAAAGTTCATCAGCATTCATGCAGATAAATGATGATGATGATGATATAAAGGGATCTGATGTGAAGGCATTGTTTTATAACAAATTTTATCGTAAAAAAGATAATCTTGGCGTTAAAGTGGCAGATTATCATATGAAATTAACAATGCACCATCATATCGAGGTACGTCATGAAATAGTAAAAAAGTTAGAGGAATGGCGGCACTATTTACGTCAAAATGATATTAGCGAGTTGGGTGATCCATTTGAGACGTTAAGGGAGCAGTTGAAAGAAATATTATCACCGCTCAATATTGATATGCAAAAAATTGTTATAACAACTGATGAAAAAAACTTTATGGTGGCGATTTATTTAAACACAACACCTGAAATAAACCAAGTTCAGATTGGCAGTGATATTAATCAGATGATTGTTCCTGCTATTTTTCAAATTATTGATGCACTTGTCCTTTTATTATTGTGAAATTACCATCTTGGTATATGTTGTTAATATCAAATTAACCAAAAATGTGTAGAAGCATGTGTTTCTACGACAGAATTTATTGCAGTATTGATTCAATTGCAGTACTTTTTCGCATTTAGTACCTTTTTTTGCATTATTATTTTATTTTATTTTTTTTTTTTTTTCGCTCACAATTATTCCATTTGTATTTTTTAAAAGGTTGATTAGAAAATCACATTCATATATATATTATAGACATATATATATGTGTATAGATAATTATAATACTTTTCATAGAAATGAGAAATAAATATTAACGTACAAATGAATTCATATATTCATTTTATTTGATATCACAAAGAAGAGCAACTCCACGCAAAGTCCAATGACGTGGATTATGATCGGTTTCAAAATCAATTGAACCCACATATTTTTGATCTGTTCGCTGCGGTTTTCGGTATATTGGACACTCATACAGTTTTGGATCTTTTCCAGCTGTTGTGTTTATTGCATAAATATATATAATGGGCATTTGTTCATAGAGTACTTTTGGTTTGCTTTCAATCAATTTTGTAGATTTACGATCAAGCGATGCTCCTTCAAGGAATAGTCCATGAACATAGACACCCTCTTGAACTTGTTCTTTAATATCTTCTTTATTATAACGTGTGATTAGATTTTGCAAAACAACTGAGTCTAAAGCCCATCCTTTATGAGCTCGAGTTACTTCCTAAAATTTGAAGTTTTATCATAAAAATTATTATTTTTATGTCAGAGAAATCACAGTAAAAATCAATTTTTAGACTTTTATGAATATCCACCTGTCTCATGGCTGTTAAGAACCCCTGAGGATTAAAAAATCCTGTCATCCAAAAAACATTGGGCCTACCATTATTACACCAGTGCCTGAATTGATGATCTCTCTCTAACAATTCAGTGTACCAAAATCCTAGAGTTGCTGATTCCCATGATATTTTTTGCCATTTTTCGGGTATTCTCGCATCGTACATGGCATCAAGTGCCTTTTTCAAACCTTGGCTCATTACAATTGTTCCATCTATAGCTAATTTTAAATCAGTCAATGTAGATTGTACTTCTCTAATTACTCTACTCATTCTGAAATTATTGAAAACGAAAAATAAATAAATATGTTTACATTCAATAGATATTTATGCAGGTAATGAAAATATAAAACCTGTCGATTTCTTGTCTTAGAAAAATATTCATTGGCAACAATGCACCCATACGCTGCAGTGCATCTCTTACTTCAAATGAATTATATTGTTCTGGTAATTTAGCTAACATATCATCTGCCAATCGATAAACAATATTTTCTCGTGTTTCACCACCCTGTGAGCCGCCTTCTTTTGGTTGAACGTTAAGGATCGTATCAAGGATTCCTTTTGCTGTATTTATTTGATAAGTTATATCGGCGTTTGAATGTAAACCAAATACTTCTGGTGTATCTGTTGCTTGAAGATTATTTATATATTCCATGTAACCTTGGATATTGCGAGTTTGTGGAACTTTATAGCCCTTATAGAATTCAAATCCGGGCCTTAATAAAACATCACAAAACCATACGTGTGTAAAAGTAGTTAGCAAACGTTTATCAAAGTCGTCTGTGACTCGTCCACCATATTGAACCTGAAATTTTTTCAGTTATAAATAAACGCCCATTTGATACATACATATATATATATATATATATATATCGAAATTAAAAAAGTTTGAATGGGAAGTTACCTCGCCAAGCATATAGCAAATCGTTGGCCATGAAACACCTTTCTTCGGATCCATATCGTCTAAATGATTTTGAATAAATTGAACGGATGCAGCATAATCCGCTTGATTAAATTCATAGGGAATATTCCAACCCAGTGGACCGAATTTCCTTCTTTCTTGGACGACTGTGTGTAAAAATGCAACAGCATAGAGTAATGGTGGCCATTGCGGCTGGGTACTATAGTCTAATGCATCTTGAGTTATTCCCTGATATGTTCTCTTTAAACTTGCACGTATTCCTTGTGGCGGTTCATTTGTAAATTTGATCGCCATTTGTAACAAACCAATTGGAAATTGTGGATGCACTTCCGTTGTCATCCACAATCTAAAATAGTTGTGAATTTGATTAGTCTCAACTAAAGTGTCCATAGCTTCATCGCAAAAAGGTAAAGAAAGATGAATATTTTGTAAAAGCACCCATCCACCGACATTCATTGCTTCGGTAATTAGTTTCCGTGCATGATATTCTTGTCCTTGACCCATCGAAACTGATCTTAATTCTGTGAAAATGAAATGATTAACATTTATTTCAATATACATAATTATTTATTTATAGATTACAAAGTGATTGAAAATACTTTACGTGCTGTTTTTTGTTTCGCTAAAGCTGTAATTTGTGGACTGGGATCTGAACCTATAGACAGAATACATATAAGTGGAGTTCTAGGCTCAGATTCTGCCCAAGTGGCATCTAAATCCAAAATCTTTGCTTCACCATAATCTTTTCCTAAAGATTCAATAATATATTTTTTCGCTTGGGATAATGTTCTATCTGGACTCCAAGATCGAATAAGGAGAAGCTTTCTAAATACATCGAGATTTTTTTGATATGAACATGGTAATTCTTCCTCCTCTGGTCTTTCTTTTTCATACCAAATTCGCCATTCTCGTTCATTAAACTCAATTTTCGTTAGGATATCAGAAAAGACTTCTAATTTACTTATTTCAACTAAATTTAACCAAGTAATGTCTAATATCCATTTAAATGGTTTTGGTATAACAGCGTTAAGATCTAGGGACGCGCCACCCTTTATAAAAGCCATAAATTCTGTATGTGAAATTGCTCGACGATAGCAATCTATTTTCATTGCTAGCATTAAAGTAAACAAGGATTTGTGCCTTTCATACAAACTTCTTAAAGTAAATGCCCAAACCTCATAAGTTAAGTGATTTAAAATTATTTCAATTCGTTCAGAGGCAATTGAACTTTTTGTTGATTTTGTTATTGAATTGTCAAATATAGTTAGAAACTGCTTCAATGAATTTTGATACATGACATTTACATTACTCATTTCGACGATCAGAAAATATAAAATAGATCCGCGTGCAGCAACAGCACGAAACTCTTCACGAGCAATTGTAATTTTTTTCTCTGTTAAAGCAGATACTTGAAGTTTTTCATTTACTGATTCTGCTGTGGATTTTGTTTCTCGTAAAACACCAATCAAAGCTTCATCATCGACTAAAGAGCCCTCTGATGATGTTAATCTGTGCAATAAAGTGCTTTCTAATTCTTTCATTGAGCGTTGATTTGTCATAACTGATTCAAAAAGTGCTACACGCTCAGCTTCTAACTCTGATTTTTCCATTAAAATTACACGTCCGAGCAATTGGTCCTCTAGACCTTGCATTGTGACTGTGAAATCAATGATTGAAGTTTTGGCTGATATTTCTGGACTATAAGCTGGATTTGGTAATTTTGTAGTAATATAAAGCATAAAACCAGGCATTACATCACACTCTTTATCACCAACAATTACTTTTTCAATAGAACCTGATTTAATAAAATTTTTTTCTAATACATTATCAATAACGGGATCCAATTCTTCAGCAACATCTTCAATAAGCAATGGTCGCCCTAATGACAGGCTATCTTCTAAATGAGTCCTAAAATATTTGTGATTCAATGAAGTTATTTGTAATTCGTTATTCATCTCTTTATTCTTAATCCACATTTTTCCTTGATTTTGTGGATCCACTAAAAGTGGGTAAGACGATGATTTCGTTACAATTAATGCATTTTGTACAGATAATTCATCATTTGGTAAACCTTGAAGTGTCCATTCCGACACTGTGGCTGAGTCCACCAACATACTAATAATATTCAGGTTTTTTGTAAAAGGAATTTCACGATCAGTCAATATATCCATCCATGAAGTAACTAATCGCGCCCTGTATTGTTGATTATATGGCCCACAATAAGATAAAAATCCAGTAGCTAATAAAACATCACCGACCAATTTTCCTAGTTGTATTTTAAATTCTCCACTTTGCTCTGTCCAACGAATTTTTTCGCCCCCTAAACCATTAATCAATGCAGTAGCAGCAGTCATTTTTCTTAAACAAACATTAGCTGCTTCAGTTAAATGCTGTTTTTCAAATACCGCAGCGTCATATTGTTCTTTCACCGCTTGCAATGCCATTTCTCTTTCTGAAAGTTCACGTTCAGCATTAGCGAGATCTTCCATTGCAACTTTCAGCCGAGCTTCTTGTAAAGTAAGATTAGCTTTTAACGGTAAAACTTCTTTATTGACTGAATAAAAAAATGACATGGCTTTTGTCCAAGATAATAATCCAGCAACATCACCACAAACACGTCGTGCAGTCTCCATATTGTAATCTTCCATTTTAAAATAAGGCTGAAGCAATTCTACCATTTCGTTATTAATTATGTCTTTTGGATAATTTTGTAATTGTAAAAGAAATGTTGTGCTTGCCATCATTTTTAATGATTCAGCCCAAGATGGTTTTGGACAAAGTGCTGTTGGGTCAGGAATAACTGGACTAATTTTTCTCTGGAATAAAATCAAAACACAATCCATTATTCGCATAATTAAATGTGGTGGTCGACCCAATTTTCTGACTGTTGCTATGTGCGCGGGTTTTATAGTATTAAGTGCTGCTTCTGCTTCCTCTAATGCTGGTTTTGCCGCTTCTAATTTTTGCTCAGCCAAACCTTTTTCTTCAGCAATACAAGCTACCAATGCTTCTGCTTTTTCTTTCACTTTTTGCACTTGATTTTTAAATGTTTCTGCTTGCATTGCCCGTTCTGTTACTTCTAATAGCACTGTTTCTGCTTTTTCTGATGCTGTTACGAGTTCTTGTTCCATCGCTGCCAAATCTTTCTTTAATAATTCAACCGATATCGATGCTTCTTCAAGCTTCGCCAATCCTGTGTCCATTCTTTTTGCACCTTCACCAAGTTCATGTTGTTTTTCACGATAAATATTTTTGTATCCTCCAATAAAATTTAGGTATGATTTTGGAGTGACGTGCGTGGCTCGACGAAATCGTTGAAAATATTCGGCTGATGATTCTGAAACAACATCCTGAATAGAACCCAAAGCATTCACCAGATGTATTTTTACTTCTGAACTACAAGCAATTTCAAAGTCATGAAGAAAATGGTCAGCAACAAGAACTAAAGCATCTCGTGGCCATGGCTGAAACCAATCTATTGTACAACCTGATATTAATGCTGGAAATCTTTGTGCTCTATTGCGAAATTTTTCGCCGACTGGTGAAAAACAAAAGACTACATGTAAATTTTGACACGTTCGCTGCAAGAAATATTCCATCACTAATTCATTATTTAATGTTCTTTTAGGATTTTCACGTTTCATTATTGGCGTAAGTTCAGAAATAATTTCAGCTTGCTCGTCACGCGTGAAAAGATTACTTATGACACCCGAACTCAAAATGTTATTGAGATATTCAAGAAATCCTTCTTCTTTTATATCTAAGTCTGTAAAAATGAATGTAGTACCTTTTCCTTGACCGCCACATGATCTATAAAGAAATTTTAAATCTTCAAGAAAATTAGCCACATTATAGGAACGTGTAAGAGTAATTTGATAAGTTTTATAGCCGGCAATGAATGACGATAATTTTGTTAAACTTTGTTTGCCTGATCCACCGACACCAACCAGCATCACATTACCCCTGGGATGTCTAATGACACGAGATATTTTTACCAAATGCATCATGGCATCAGGGAAAAATACTAAATCCATTCCGGCACCTCTTTGCATTTCATTAAATTGTGATAGAAACATTTCTAGCCGATCTTTCAATGTTTGATTATCAAAAACAGGTTCATAAACCTTTGGCAATTCCATATCAGCATCTTCACCCTCTTCACCAGTTGGTTCAGGTGCATCTCGCATGAAATCAACAAATGCTGGACATTTTTCAATCATTTGTACGTAAGATTCGCCCAAACATTCATTTACAACATTCATAATTTCATTTTCAAACCAATCCTTATCCATTTGTAGTGTAAATCGATCACTAAATACCCGCGAACATTCATGTTTCCACAATAACATTAAATAATTTTCTCTGTCAATGACAGTTGATAGTGTACCAATCATACCCTGCCAAATTCTTGATAAATCACGCAAACTAAAAACATAATGAAATTTTGCTGGTGTCGGCAATAATTTTGATCTGGTTCTTTGCCATAATTGTCTAGTTAATGGTACCATTTTTCTCACAAGCATTTTTATCTCAGTAGAAAAACCACGTTTCGTATTATAATGACCCTCACCGAGAACACCAAATATCTTATCAATTGAAGAATCATTAGGTAGAGTACAATTAAAAATACAAAATTGTCTTTTTAATCTTGAGGGAATGTCATTTCTACCACCACCTGGTTGTCCCATTGCTCCCAAAAATGTTACATCAACAATCATTGTAAAATCACCGGGTTTTTCAAGTGAATAAAAACCTTTCATGTCCATTGTTTGTCGTACAATTTCATTAGTTATCTGATCACCCCATTCATTAATTTGTGGTAGATTAATATCATCAACAAATACCAGCATTTTTTTACCACCTGGTGGACCAAAAGTATTGCCCATACGTTTTTCAACATAACTTTCAATTGTTTTTTGAAATTGATATGGTGTTGTGGCACTACTAAAATTAAAGGATCGTCCAAGAGTTGTATCTGGATTTGTGCCTTTCATATAAGACTTCATCATTACTGTTTTTGCTGAACCCTGTTCGCCAATTAAAAGTACTGGACGATCCTGTCGTCCAATCAAATCAATTAAATACTGAATTCTTACATTATCAGCGATTGGTACTAATATACTATTATAATCTGGTGTTGCGTAGTCAGGATAAATATAATTTGTTACTAAGCTTGACCACGTATTCCATTTGCCTCTATCATTAACTAGGAAATCAAATGTTGTGGCTTTTGGATATTTTTCTGATACTGGAAGATCTAAATTACTGAAATTATTCCTGAGATAATCGTCAAATTTAAGTCTATCTGCTGTTTCTAATAAAGCACCGATTCCCCATACCAATGAAAATATATATAGTTTTTTAAGGTGTTCTGCCGTCATAGGTTGAGATGTATCTCTCATCTCAAAATCGTCATCGTCAATATCGTTCTCGGGTTCCACTTCGGGCGGCACTAAACCCTCCAGAAGACATAGCATCTGACGTACAATATTACACTGAAGTACTTTTATTGTTAGTACAAGTGTTTGTGTGCTCCAGCTAAAAATTTGAGTAAATGATTCATCAAATGATTTTTCGAAAACTTCTTGCTCTAATATAGTTCTCGTTTTTAACCAAGCTGTAACTACTGGTTTCCAATCCAAACCAGACGAGCTCATGTAAACCATTCCATTTCGTGAAACAGTTGCAGGACTGGCATTATCAATATTGTGAGGTTCAAAAATTATTTTACAAGAAGGTGCCATTCCCAAACGATCACCATTTGCCAGAGTTAACGTTTTATTATCATCCAAAACGGAATTTAAATTTTCAATCCATATACTGTCAACGGGTCCATCTAACACGAGCCATACATGCTCATCTTTTTTTATTTTCAATGTTTTTCGCCATAAAGCAGAAAATATTCCATCAGTCCAATCATTTGTTGCTACATCTAATCGTCCAAACATTTGTGCAGCAGTAATACTCTTTGGATTCATTCGCATTTCTCGATGGTATTCACCCAATTGTGTTAAAGCTTTCATCAAAATTTGAATACAAGTGGTTTTTCCAGCACCCGCTGGGCCCAATGTCATTATTCCGTGACGAACGCGTTGTGTTTCATAAAGTTGTATTAATTTCAATACCCATGGTGGATGATATACAAGACCGGCCTTTTGAACCTCTTGATCAATTGCTGACTCAAGATCAAGATACGATGTCTTTTCCAATACTTGATTTGGAAACAAATCCGCCACAAGAGATATAAATAATGGTTCATCCTCATCAATTAATTTTGATAAATTCATATCTCGAAGTACACGCATGACAATTGTACTCTCTGAGTCTTTTGAATTTGTTCTTTTTGCAGCACCTAAACTCCGCAATACCGAAAGAATATTTCTTAATCCAAAATCATAATGAACTTGTTTAGTTAATTGCTCTTCGCATAATTTATACAATGTATAAAATTTTCGTGCTAGTGTTATATTTTCTAAAAATCCACAGCTTGCAAGTTTAACTCTTATGATAATTTGTCGATCTGGAACCATCATGGCTACAGTTCTGAATTGTATTTTTAAATTTTCCGGTAATTCTTTACGTCCAGCATAGCCTGGATTCATCGTGATAAATATACCAAGCTCTGAACACATTTCAATTAAATCACCATCAGTAAAAACAAAATGCTTTTTTTTTTCTTTTTTCGCTGCTAATACTACAGCGATTTGTTGTGCGGCCACTGATAGAACTGGTAATTCAATTCGATTAAATTCATCAAAGCATCCCCAGCTGCCGCTTTGCGCAAGGCCTTTATAAATTCGTCCAAGTCCACGATAATCCATTTGATCAGAGCAATTGAATACAACGACATATTTCGCTAACGTTTTTCCCATGTCTTTGACAGTTTCAGTTTTTCCCGTGCCAGCGGGACCACACGGTGAACCACCCATTGACATTGACAATGCTTGAGCAAGTGTGATATAACATCTATTTGAAAAGAAAAAAAAAACCAGATAAGTGTATGTTAAAATAATATTATTACTGTATAAAACTATATATATATATATATATATATATATTACCTGTCTGTTAGTGGTGTGATAACTAAACGCTCTGTACATCCAAGATATTCATTTTGATAAGTAAAATGAACATCTGTAATACTTATATTTGTTTTATCAAGATCTTCCTTGAAATAAAATCGACATTGTTTTAGCCACTCGAAATCCGTTACAGTTCGTACATTCAATCGACACTGAAAATATATATTTTGTTATGACAATTTGATGGAGCAATATTAATAAAATTGATTAATAATTCAATAACATTTACCATCATATCAAAAATATCCCGTTGATGAACGTGAATTGTGATAAGAGTTTCAAATTTTGTTCTATCAATTTTTGCGAGATCTCTCGTCGTTTGATCAATTAATGTATTAAGCAATTCGAGGAATCTATTATTCGTATCACTCATTATTTTTTTATCAGCGCGTGCTTGCATTAGTGCTAATTCTGCGTCACGTGTCCATATCATTTGTATACCAAGTATTCCAACTTGTGCTGGCATTTTATCCAAAAATGATAATAAATTGAAATTTTGATCATTCATCATTGTATTGGCTTGACGGATAATTGCGTGCAATGATTGTTGAGATGTTTGAAGTAATTGCATTAACCATATTTCTACAGATCCTTCAGCACGTACGGCTCTTTCTAATACAATTAATTCTCCTTCAGATGAAATAATCGCTGTCATTTTATTGTATTCAATATCATGAAATTTCACGTATCTTGTATTATCAAAAATAGATAGTAAATGATTTTGAATTGTATGCGAGTCTGAGGCTTGGCCCAGTATTTCTAATAATGCTGGATCAGAAACGAAAAAAAAACGTGGAAACATCATTCGTTTTTTCTCTAAATATCCACTAAGTGATTTTTGACATAATTCCAATTGTTCCTGTAAATGTGGCAAAAGTTGCTTGAGCAGATCATCGCCAACACAACATGGAACAACCCCAGGGGTTTCATGAGCACGTTGCATTATTTTTTGCCAACTTTTATCAATTTTGCTGAATCTCTTGGCTTCTTTAGGTAATTGTTTAGCAATATCACCACCAACAAACACAGCTTCGAGATACACCCACATATTTTGTACTAATAGCCAACGTTCCAATATTTCATTTGTATTTGATAAATCCGTAAGCCATTGCTGAATTTGCTTTCTAAATGGTGCATTGTATCGATTCGACATGAGTGAACCTAAAATCATTAAACTGTCCTCCAATTGTCCAATAGTTTCTGCAGTCGTATCGCCCCTCAACAATAATTCACCCCTATTATTAAATGTCATAAAAGTTAATTCATGTGACGTCCATTCATTGACAACTTGACGTAATTTTGCTTCAATATCTTTTTCTTTCATTGCTGAAATACAAATATCCTCAATATCCTCTTTATATTTCAATAGCGGTGCTTCTAAAATGTTCTTTAAACAAAATCCTTCATTTTCTAAATCAAATGTGTGGTTTGTAATTTCAACAATTCTTTGCCAATGTCGCGGTTTCATTGCTTTATTCGCCATTAATTCAAGTAACGGACACATGTCATTAAAATCATCAATAGTTTTTTTCAACGCAAAAAATGCAGGCCATTCTTTCAGACCCTTTGGAAGTTTACGACATCGATTTTGAAATTCCATCAATTCATTATTTATTTCTTCAATATTTACATCACCCCAGGGTATATCATAGTAACTGCTAACACGATCGATCACGTCATTATATAATTTATAAAGTTTTTGTAAAAGATTTAGTTCTTTTCTGATTTGTGATAGTTCAGGATAGTCAGTAATAGGTAAACCAAAAAGTTCTTCTCCACTTTGATATGTTTGAAGCTTACGCCACATTCCATCAAATCGATTTTGAAATAATATTTGACGATCTGAAGCTTCTCTTGGAGTTAATCCCGATTGCATCGGCCCAGTTAATCGATATTCTTCACAGTATGATTCATTATCGACTCGAAATTTTTCCAAATTATTTCGCAATTCTTCTTCAAATGTGGGCTGAAGCGTTAGTAATAACACATGACTTTCTTGCGCACGTGATAAAAGTTGTAGCCAAGTATATCTCAAATTATCAACTTGCTCAAGACACTCTTGATCTACCGGAACTTCATAACGTGTCACAATGTTGAAGGCCTCTTCAATTGGATCAATTCGTAATTCCATGTCCACTTCTTGTTCTCGAATTTTTTTCAATGTTTCCATTACTAATCTAACATCATCTAAATCACGTATTTGACGATCTAATTTTCGATCCATTTCTGTCATTACTGCATAAACATATTCCATCTCACGGCGATATTTTTTTTTCATTGCTTGTCCTATTTTATATGTCGAATCTACAAATAACAAATGAATTAAATTATCTGTTAATGAAATTGATTCCCAAATAAATTAACTCACTTTTAATTTCCATTGAGAGGCCGTATTTGAGTTTTTCAGTATCAAGAGCGATAGACGTGCCTAAATATGACATGTCATACTCTGAAGATAATTTATCTTCAAGCTCGCTGTGTTTTCTCAGAGTGTTTTCAAAATTTGACAATGATACCGATAATAATTCTCGCATGCTTCGTTCATTTTTCCATAAATATTTATATGGCTTCCATTGATCCAAAAAATCCATAAGATTCTGACGCAATTCTTGTGTGCAAGAGCTCAACATCGATAAAACCTTAATTATTTCTTTATTTTCCATAACTAAAGTATGAAAATTACGCTGTTGAACGGGAAACGTTGGACGTTCTTCTGATAAAACTTTATATAATCTTCTTCGACGTGTTTTTGAATCCTCTGGTTCATCATCGCGACGTCTATCAGCATGTACTTGTGCCCTCATCACAACATTCATAAGATTTTTTTTTGGTGCCCATGGTGCACCACGCCAAGAGCTCTAAGAATATTATATTAAATTATATTAAGCATAAAATTTTTTTATTATTTTCATAAATTTAAAATTAATATAAATTTTAATACTTTATTGCTACCAGCATTCCATTGTGCAACACCTTTAGACACACCAGTAATGGTTTTCCCAGCTAATGTAAGAGCTTCTTGAACTTCTTCTAAACTGGGTTTTACTATAACTGATGGAATCATAAGTGTTGCCTGAAGTAGAAAAACTGGATGTGGCAATATATCTGAATCAACTTCTCGAACGAATCTTTTTCTTATTGCATCTAATGAACTTCGCGTCACTTTAATTAATACATCGACAACTTTTCTTGAATAATAGCGTCGCATTTCGGACACAGCATTGCGCACCATTTCCTGCATATTTTTCGATAAACCACCGCCAGTTGTTGTCAAAAGTTGATGTGGATCATCAAAACATGCCCATACAACTGTCCAATCTTGTTGCTGTTGTGCCGGCTCTTCATTGGTCGATTGTCCATTTGATTCGTCGTTTCCACCAAAATCATAATGATCAAATTCGCCATTACTTTTAAAATCGTCTGCAGCATTTTTTACCAATTGCAAAACTTCCTCTACTGCTTCCTCGACCATTAGACTACGGCGATGAAGGTCAATTGCCGCCAGACGACATGCATCATCATTTTTTTCTAAAAAATCTTCAATACTCCATGGTTCATCGTCCGGTAATGCATGTAATGTGACTTTTTGCATTATTGCTAGCACTTGAAGAATTCTGTTGGCATAAACGTCATGTACTCTTGTTATAAGTATATCGAATGTTTTTATTTCGTCTCTAGTGTTTTGACAAAAATCTTTCCAGGCAGAATTTGTCCAAGTGAGATTGTTCAATCCTGGAATAAGTAAAGAGGTAACGCGAACTAAATGTGGTAGTAATAATGGTCTCACTTCGAGTTTAACTCGACGGGCAGTTGACACAAGTTCATCAATAAGTAATTGCAGAGAATCGTGAACTAGGATGAAATAATCGCGTTTGACTAAAATGGTAAGTGCGACAATTGGAATGTCGAGTTTGAGCTTTAAAAGACAATCAGCTTCGCGCAGCAGTAGAGAAACACGACTTTCTAGATTAACTTTAATTTTGTTTGTCTCTCGATCAACTGTCAGCAAAGGTCTACAAGTATAATATGCAATTATTTAATTAGATAAATATGTGGGTTATTATTATTATTATTATTATTATTATCATTATTATTTTCATGTTTTCACTGACGCTTTCAAGCAACTTTCAATGATCCACGAATTTTGATGGGTCCAAACTTCAGTAATGTCTATTTGATACTGAAGCAATATAGTGATGGCATGATTATACCTTCGAACTAGTTCTGCTGTGAGCGGAAGAGTTCTGAGAACTGGATGATTCGATACCGATGTAGTCAATTCGTCCAAATGTCCTCTGAAATTTTTTTAATATGAGTGTTCAGTAGAACATTATTCTTTCGTATCTATCCTGAAGAAAATTTGTATTTTAAGAATATAATTACTTGAGAGCATTTGCCCAAGTTAAACGACCTGCTATTGGTGGCACATGACGTGGCAACGGTGGATCGTCTCGTTGCTTTTTGAATAGTTTTAATGTTCGATCTACCTCTTTATCACAATAGCGAACAACTAAATAATATTTTTCATCCAGTTTTGTTAGTGGGATTTTTTCACTCACCTGATTATAAAAAAAAAAAAAAAGTTAAAAAATAGTTAAATTTTCATTTTGGTTATCAAATGACAATTTGGATAATTACCTTTTCAAATCTCGTAAGGAATCGAATGCCTTGAGGTGTTTCCCACACATCAGCATAATTCTTTTCAATAATTCCACCAATTTTCTCTTTTAAAATGTCCGTTTTCGACATGAAAATATCATAGTCGCTATCGAATTCAATATTTCGAGGATCCAAATAATCATAAGATTTACTTGTCGCCACTTTTTTTGCTTCCTCAAAAGATTTAGTTGTCTCATCCAGCGCTAAATAATAATCCAAGTTTATAACAAAATAGTTTTATGTTTTACCAAACGATACTGATGTATATTTTACCTTCACCAAGTAATAATCCCTCCATTCTACGTTCAAATAATTTTTGATAGTCATCAATCAAATCAAACATCATTAATATTTTTCGTATTCGTGCACAAAAAGAATCAAATCTACCGAAAACATGTGTTTCCGAAAATGAAAATTCTTGTTCAGTTACTGCTGGGGAACATCGAACCAATCTGTATGTTTCTCGATATGCTCTGAGAAACCAGAGTATAATCTAAGGCATTAATCTATATTTTGGATATAAATTTCGTAATCAATAAAAATTACCTATTCAATCTGAGGCAATGTTTAAGTTGTGATCGGGCTAAATTTCTGTCCAAACTCCACACTGTCTCGCGTCCGCGTTCCGTTACATAATCTTTACATGCCGCAATCATTTGATTTGTAATTTTCACCATTAACGAAGATGTTCTCTCTGATGTATTGTAGTATCTGGAGACACTGTAAATTAGCCGAACGGTTTGTAACAGTGAGACAAGGGAATCGCGCATTTTAACCTGAAAAAATAACTAAATGATTCACAAGTTAATGAAAAAATGTTTGGATAATTAATAAAAGCAATTTGAATATATACTGGATTATCAAGATAAAGACAATGACAGCATTTTTCTAAGGCTTGAATAAATTTTGCATTATCCTTTGCCTCATTATAACAATAAGTAACCTCATCTTCAGCATCAACCCACTCTTTTATTAATTTCGATCGTGCAACTTGCAAACAGAGTAAAGACATCTGTACTTCATGATCCTAGTTATAAAAATAATTAATCATATGAATTTAAAAAATGTTTTTTTGTTTTTGTTTGTTTTTTTTCTTTCAATAAAGGGTAATTGTACTTGAAATTTTGTAGCAAGCTGACTGAATTGTGCTCCACGTCGCTTCCAATATTCAAGCTCTTGTTGAGGACCAGATGAGTCGTTTTCTCTTCTCACTTGTTTACTTTCTAATATGAAATCCTTGAGTTTTTTAATCCACAATTTGACTCGATTTTCAATTTTTTCAACAATTCCTATTTTTGCTACTAATTCTTTGGCACTCTCAAAATTATGAACATCCTCCATCATACTTTCGCCATCATTGAATATATTACCCTCCTGTGCAACTTGTTCACACACTTTCCAAATGAAATACTCAAGTTTGATTTTTTCATTGCTCACAATTAATTTTAACGTTTATATGTGACAAAATAATATTCCTACCTTTCAAGGCGCTGCAAAAGGAACGAAGTCCTGGTAACAAAAGACTTTTAATCATCGGACAATCATCTTCATCTTCACCACCAGGATGTGCCAATGCGTCCATAAAAACTTGCTCGACAACCCTTTGAATGGATGCAATAATGCTGACTTTGGCTGTATCAATTACACCGCAATACAAATCTCTGTGAAACCCTTCCTCTGGTAATTGCTTCGATGTATTAATCCTAATTGCAATATCGGGAAATTTTACATGATAAATGAAAAAAAAAAAACAAATAAAAAATAAAGGAAATATAAGAATACATGCGATAATACAGACCGAAACATATAGAGACAAACTCCAGTGCATGGAACTTGCCACCCATCAGTTAGAAATAATTTTTTTTTTTGTGGCTCCTTCATATCCTTTTGTTCTTTCACTTTATTTACTGGCGCATTTACCGTTGGACCGCGAACGACTCCCGTTTTTATTGTTTGTACCTTAAAGAAACAATAGTTGATTGATTAATGCATGTATTATCTTTAGTTTTTTTTTTTTTTTTTGTTTTCAGTAAGTAAATGTGAATGACAGAAGGTAATGAATGTTTTCATTTTTTGCGTACCGTGTCAGTGGTTCGTACAAGTTCCAGTTCATCAACCACCTGATAATACCATACCAAAGTTGATTTCATGTGCGGTAAGAATAGTTGATTGATATCGTCCAGCATGTCTCCCTCAAAGACATGATCCATTACTTCATGACGTGGTAAACCGGTTCCATCCATTAATAATTGGAAAGCAAACTCTAAACGGGGGTCCATCTCTCCCCTTCTGGCTTTTCTTTCGCATTCTTCACGTCGTTTCTAAATTAAATTCAATTAAGAATAATTTTTAATTTTTAGTTTAACTATCAACCCCGGGCATTAAATAAACAACATTCATCAATTAATAACAAATTATTCTCTAATTGGATCAAATTGAATCTAATTAAATAGAAATATGTGCCTGTAATGCATCTTCATCCAATTCGTCTTCATCACTTCCATCGCCAGATAATTCTCGGTCAAAATTTACACGCGGACCTTGTACAAACATTTTTTTATATAATTATTTTGCATATTTATTCTTGCACCCTTGCATACGATTTCGTTGCTGCAATATTACTGATGTGAATTGGACTGAAGGTGTTCGTGAAAGGCGCGATTTTAACTCAAAACACAGTGTGCATAGAAGTGGGCGGTCTACGAAGGCGCGAGAGGGTTAGCAGCATGCGAGTATATCGTGTCTGGTACCGACATATGCAATTTAAAAGCTATCGCATCACTCGCCTGTTATGCCCTCTCTCTCTCTCTCTCTCTGATTATATTAACAAATACTAGTTATTTACAACTTATACAACTTATTCTCTTACTGATATTGAAATTTAATTTGTCATACTCTATTGTGTTTCTATGTGAATATTTAATGTTTCTACTCAATTCTTTATACATATATTGCTTTATGTTATTTTTTGTAAGAATTTTTGCCCTAAAACGAGGTACTAGGACATAATAAATTAATTAATCAATCTCTTTTATCAAACTTCTTGTGCACTACTTATTTATACTGTATTGTAATACTTGCAGTATCAAATTTAATTTAATCTGAAATTTATATCTAGCATGATTCATTCAACACATTGTAACTCAAATACTTAAAGTTACATTATGTATTATTATTGATGTTAAACCTAATTTTAATTGCAATTTATTTAGCATGATTCATGCTTCTCTTTGTATGTAATTTTTTGCCCTATATCTCTGGCTAGGGCATAATAAATAAAATCAATCAAAAAATCAATCTTTCTCCATTTAGGTGGATTCATGGGTTTACATACATTGCATATAATCTACAGGATGCGTCAAATTAAGGTTTTAATAAGTAACCAAAGTGGCCAGTAGCACCAATATGTATGCTGTTGATAATCTTTATTTTTTATTTAGTAGTTATGATTACGATGTTGATCGAGGTGAAAGCTTAAATGTCATTTATCAAATTATCGCGTTATGCACATAATCATTTCGATAAGCAGATAGTATCCAAAAATAACTTAAGATATTTAAATAAAAAAATACAAGTACGATAAATATCTTCGTATTATGACGAAGAAAAATTATTATTTAACATAATTGAAATCTTTAAATTATTTTATAATTTATGTATGTTATTTTATCTTACTCTTGCATCTTCTTCAGTGTCTGCCATATTTTTCTATTGTTTATTAATCCAGTCAGAGATAATAGTTGAGGATACAGTTACGATTCACTTGGCCATCCATCCAGCACTGTTATGCGACAATAACTAAGCTATATTCATATACCCCGATCCGAGTTATGTGCTTCAAGCCCACCTTGTTGTTCTTATTTCTTCCACTCCTTTCTCTTCCAATTTCCTTAAACTTCTCTCTCTCTCTCTCTCTCTCTCTCTCTTTATTTTCTCTTTCTCTTTTATTCGTTCTCATTTTTACTCAAGACTGTTCCTTTAATCTAACGTCGTATGTTTATAAACCAACAATATTTCCGCGATGGCTTCCAGTTCATGATAAGAGACTACAATTGAGATTGTTTAGAGCAAAATCACGCCATGAAAAATTTGAGAAAAATGAAATATAGATAAAAGCACACATGTCAATAATAAAGAAATTGAGTTGATGAAAGTTACATTTATTTTGTGGTTATAAACTGTGATTATTGCAAAATGATTATAACTTTGAGTTTGAAATTTTATGTTGGTAAAAAAATGAAAAGATAAGAGATGAGAAAATTGATATAATAAGCACGACTATGAAAAAAGTTTAGTGTGATTGTTTTGTATATGAAACAAATGTGAACAAGAAAACATGCAGGGAAGTGAACAGATTGCATTCGTGTAGTTATTGTGATTTATTGGAGTTGATGAGGGAAAATATAAGGTGAACAGAAGCGGAGATATTCTAGGATTGTTTGGAGTTGTATTAGTATTGACTCGTGGCAGCTATTCGTGAGGAAGTAGTACCAGTCTGTAACAGGTCAGACATAATATCGACTCCTATATCTGTGCACATTGTGGATGTAGACTATATACAATGACACGACTATGCTTTTAGATGAATAGATGACGATTTTGATGTATAGAAGCATGAAAAATGTGGCTATTATATACAAGTCATCGTTGAAATTGAAGAATACAAGTTGGTATAGAATTGTGGAAAGTACAGAATGCTTGAAGAATTAGCAGAAAATCAAAGAAGTAAAATAAATGACGAAAAACGAATTTGAAATTCAATACACTGTAAATTTCTAGATGTATGCTCCCACGGTTTGTTATTGGAGTTGGTTTTAATTTTAATTCTAGAACAAAAAGTTGATTTTATTTATTTATTTTTTTTTTCTGTAAATTTCAACTTTAATATGAGTATAATAAATATATGTATCTAGTAAATTTTTTAATCAAATATGATTTTTGTTCGTATACGTTTGTACTGTGAATAACAAATGCATCATTCAAATTTATTCGCGTATGTATAGGCATGGCATAATTTTAAGTGAATGCATCGAGAATATAAGGTAATTAGAATGGTAAAGTAATAAAAATGAAAAAAGACAATTATATTCATCATTTATATTTTTCTAGGATTAACAAATTATGAATAATAATAATAATAATAATAATAATAATAAATCAAGCATATAAAACATGTACTACTTGCACATGCTATGTAAAGAAAAATTAAACTCGGACATAATTTCGAGAAATAAAATTCATCAATCAAATATTCACATTTTGGCGTCTGCATTAATTTTCATCTAATAATAATCGCGCGATAAAATTATTAATCTAATTGCATGAATGCTTATATATATTCATAATAATTTCATATATTCACTGCAATATTATTTACATAATTTTTATTATATTTCTATCTCATTAAAATGTACCAACACATCTCTGTTTATATTTGTCTTGTTCACATATATCATGCATTAATAATCACGAACCTTGATGCGGTAAAGTGGCAGTCCTGTTACTTCCACTTGCTATAATAATTTTTCAATTAAAACCTAAAAACTCTATTTTATATCGAGAAAATATCTCTATTATTACATACCGAGCTATTCGTGATTGAAAATAACTATAACAACAACATTAATAATATGAATAATAATAATAACAATAATGAAATAGCATTATTATTTTTCAGTTAATGCATTGGAAATAATATTTTTTTCTATTAGACAGAAAGTTTTTTCAATAGATAATATCTGAGACCATCCTCAGACCATTTTTTAAATGTTGAAAATTAGTAGTACTTGTTCGAAAATCAATATATGTTTATTTTCCATTGTTCTGGTAATGAATTAGTGGGTGGTAAATACAATTGAGAGCTGAACGAGATTATTTTCATTTGCGTGCCTGAACATCTCAATATACATTTTTTCTTTTTTTCCATACTATTTCGACAACATAGTATGTCTTAAATATACACATATATTTTTTCTGGATTTTAATCTTTTTTTATTACTTTTGATGAAATCGTACAGATTATTTTTAATCAAAAAGATGTTATAAATGTATTTTTTGCAGCTGCTGCTTCTGATAGAGCCCCTACGCTATATAAAATTGTTTTTTATTATTTAAATACGACTGGAATTTAATCACTTGATTGATTTGTGGATGAAAAATTTATTATCAATTGTTCATAATTCTTTTGAATTTCAATGAAACATGGAAATAATTCATTTTTAATTGAATGATTAGAGAAAAAAAAAAGTGAACTAAGCTGATTTGTGAACAGCAGCTGTGAATATTATTTATACATTTTTGAAGATTTTTTTTTCAAATCTATGCAAGCCAATACGATCGAAATGACGTGACTCTTCTCCTTCTCTTCTCTAGAATGTAATCTTATTTCTTTGTTTTTTGGAGTTAATCGTAATTCTTTTATTACATATGAAGAATAAAGAGAATGCTTGTTAAAAACAGGCATATATATTTTATTTTGTTGAATATAAGAAAATGAAATTTATGTGTACGAATATTCAAATTACTTGAATATAGAATTATTTTAATATGCACACATTTGATTTGTAATGAGTAGATTGTTGATTTATATTTATTTTATCATCAATCAATCATGCACCGTTATTTATAGAGGCATCTCACATTGTAATTGACTATTTTATTTTATTTACTATTTTTTAACTGCTTCTCATTTTTATTAATTTTATTTCTTTAGCTCACTAAGACATTTATTGAGCGTGTTCTTACGACATAAATAGGCAACAATAATTTAATGTTTTACTTCATTTGGCAAAAATTTTTGTTTATTTTCCTTGGTATTATTTTTCATCAATTTATATTTTTTATTCTATTAAACCTTTTTACAATCGCATTTGCAGTATAATAACGATTGCGTTAAATAGATATAGATTTAACAGCTTCTAGTTTGGGCAAAAAAAAAGTTTATAATTTTATAGCATAAATGTGACCCAATTTAATAGCGAAAATAATTAGCCTTTGGATCTTTTTTTACCATCTCACATAGTTTGATATCCATAATTTATATATTTTTCAGCCATCTCTTTCTCATTCGTAGAAATAATTCAACAATTGAATTTTATTTTTGATTAGCAATATTTTTTTTCTTCTACTTAAACAAGCAAACTTCTGCCGAATTACCTTCACATAAAGTTAATAAAATATTAAATATCAATTTAAATATGTATACCCATATAGTTTAATAAATACAATGTATATATTTCCATTTTAGTTTTTTCAGCATTAATACGTTTTACTGATTAAGAAGAAAACGCGCTTTGATTGAAAACTTTGTATATTAATATAAGCGCGTACAACAGTCCTAAATCATAAGTAACATTCATTTGTCACTTCAATCGTCGTCATCAAGTCCCAATAATTCTGGTGGCAAACTTTGATGTCGACAGCATAAAGTTAAACACAACACTCGTGCGGCTAATCGAAATTGTGGACTCAGGGTTCCAAGGACGACTGCTTTAAAGAAGGAATTCGTTACACCAAACCACACTACAGCAAAGTGTAGAAATGGTATCTGCGCATATAAAAATAATCATTTACTGGTAAAAATTTGTTTAAAATGAATAAAAAATTAATTTATGAATAAATTGATAATGAATTAATCACCTGAGGAGGTCCATTGAGACTGGCATAAATCCGAAGACCGGCATATGGCGCCCACGACATCCAAAATCCCATTACTAACACAAAAGACATTATATGACTGGGATTGCTAAGATTTTCTGACAATGCCGTGGCATATTCTTTGTCATGAATTGGTACACCGGATCGTAGTTTTCTCATCATTGAGAATATGTAAAAGTAAGTGTAGACTATTGTGATAACCGAGGGACCAAGTACAAGAATTGACAGAGTAATGGTGTATGCAGCCATATTGCCCCAATCAAGCATGCAAATGAATGCCTCACGATCGAAAATTGGCTTGTTGAAGCCGAGCAATGGGGGACAACACATCATTGCTACACTTATCCACGTGAAGGCCATCCAACATTGACAACGTGTCTTTGTTTGAACTGTTTCGTAACGTAACGGTTTCCTAAACATCAATTACATATAATTATTCTACAAATTGATAATACAATAAAATTAACAATTTGATGAATGAGAAATAATAATAAATAAAATTTAATAATATTCATTTATTTATGTCTTATTACCTGATTGCTAAATAACGATCGACAGAAATCCACATGAAGGTGTAAACGGACACTGCAAGTAGAGTGACTTCTAAATAGCCGACAAGTCGGCAAATAACATCGCCATATACCCATCGTCTTACTAATGCTGGATATACTGATAATGGAACAACCAACAGACCACAAAGCAAGTCCGCTGATGCCAATGACAATAAATAGTAGTTTATCACCTCGGAGGGACCTGAAATTAATTATTGAAAAATCAATGAAATACGTGATTAAATGAAAATTACATAATCATTGATAGGAAAAATATTAATGCAAAATTTTACCACGGAAATTGAGATACGTGGCGATGATAAGGAGATTGGAGAGGATGATAGCAACGCCAACAACGAAGATGAGACTCGCTTGCATGAGAGCCTCCACCGTGGGCTCGTCCATGCCGTCGCCCTTTCGTGATGCATTCCCTCACGAGACCTTAGATGACGTCACCCGCCCTCTATTGTTACACCACACGAGCACCTTTGATACCAGATCAAATTCTATTTTTCTTTACTGTGATCACTTTGAAAAATTATTTAGTTTATTTTCCCGTTGGACGCAGAAATTTATTTTCAAGCTTTTTTTTTTTTTTTTTTTCTTTTGCAACCCTTATTAAGTGGTAGTGAGATATTTCTACAGAATCATCTTGCCACGGTTCCTCGAAAATTTTCAGCTAGAATCCAACTTCTGATGTCACTGAAGAGCATACAAAATTAAATTTTATTATAATTTAATTTTTTTATGTTATATATAAGATGAATTCATTCAATATGTGTAGTTTCATTCATTCATTTATTATGTGCGTGACAATTTAATCTTGATACAGTAAATTCAATTGCTTTCGCTTGTCAAGTGCCACTAACCCAAAATTATGAATATAAATTTTATCTAAATTTATATCATCTATTAATTCAAATCGAAACCTCTTCAAACAAATGATAAAATTTTTAACAAATAATTTAATTTTAATAACACTATTTATTTCAAATTAATTTTATTAGGTTAAATATTCATTATACGTTCAAATTAATGGCAAAACTAAATTTGCGTACGATTAATAATTGAATGATATATATTGTCAAAACGTCAATATCACGTAAATATATTGTCAAGTGATGAAATAGTTGTTGGACGTAAATCTTACCGCACGGACACACGCAACGGTGTGCTGAGTCGGTTACATGAAAAGCGGATTACGGAAGCCCATATTCTATTATCATAGGTTAAAAAGTTACGTGACTTTGTGTGTCCTAACTGTCTTTGTCATGCCAATATTACCAAGGAAATAATAGAAAAAATAGATTTTCAACGTGGTTGTATTTATATAGATTTTTACCATTTTTCGCGATGAAAAAGTACCTTGAAACTTCCAAGTGAAATATCGATTAGATTCGTTATTATTTATGCCTGAGTGGTGTCTGATTATATGACCCTACATTCAAGTCTAATGTGAAAAAATTCACGAAAAAATGTAAGTGTATGTAATATGATGGATACTAATATTTGACAGTTATTGACGATGTAAGAAAACCAAAATAAAAAAAAAAATACATTACTTTATAACAGTTTTATGTTTTCTTCTTTGCGTGGTCGTGACCCTGCACTTCTGATTCGCTCTACTACAAATCACGTATCTCATCATCTTTCGAGTTGGGCAAAAAAAAAATCTACTATGAATTAAAGTAAAAAAAACCAATGATCTGCTCATTTGTGATTCAATATTAAATGTATGAAAATGTATCTAGATGAGTGCATATTTTACGTTAATCTTAAATAAAATAAAAAAATATAAAATTCCAAATTGATCCATATTATATTATAATTCTTTCTTACAGCATCTATAGATAATGGTTCGAGACGACAAACGATCTCTATGTCACAAAGCACTGCCATCTTTAAACAACTATATTTTTGCTCATGACTAAACTCACCATTTCGGTCTCATGTTATGTATGAGTTTACATTCACTCAAAAAAAAAAAAAAAAAAAAAAAAAAAAAAAAAAAAATATATTGGAGCAACAATATCCTCTAATAAACGTCACAATTCTTATGTATAGCACTCTGTTACTAAATAGACCGAATGTTCACTCATAAAAATCACAAACTCTCGAAGCAAAAGTCTCTATGTGATAATTTTCTTTTTTCTCTTATTGCCTAATGTTTCTTGTTCTAGATTCCCGAAATATCGCAACTAAAAGAAACCAAAAATATGTTGAATTAAAATGGTAATGGATTGGATAAAATTTTTGTCGCGAAGGACCTGTCAAACAAGTCCAAACAAAACTACGAAATCCGACTACTCTGGCTTTCTTGCTAACTGGCAACGTCGTGCGGCCCGGGCGCTGAGGTATCGATACACAAAAGAAGGGAACGCCTGCGCGCAATCGACGTTGCTTCCGCCGTTACCCTTCACCGTATCACCCCACTCGCCGACCATCTCGTTGGTTCCCTGACCACCCTCTAGAGTTACGGTTGTCATTCCCTCTCCTGCCCCTTCGTTCAATTTTGTATGCGTGGCGCATTTGCCGTGACCGTGTGCTCTGCAAGAGGCTATAACCCTCACCGCATATATGAATAGTCAAAGAAAAAAAAAACAATAACAATTACTTTTAAAACGGATTTATGGGCAAACTGTTATGTACCCCATGACGCACGTTTAGCTGTGGGTCACAAGGCTACATTTAAGCGTATAATATGTATATGTGAATATTTTTTTTCTCATTTTTCAATGCTATACCATAGAATTAATTCCTAGTACAATTAAATATTGTTGATTGTGCCATTATTTGTAAGGAACGATAGAAAAAAAATTGGTAGGTTTATTTTGACCTTCAAATCATTTTTTTCGTATATAATAAGAGGATTGAAAATCTTCATTATAATTATTTTAAAAGTGTCTCAACTGATTGAGTGTAAATAGTGCATAATAAAATGGAGTTGTGGAACATCGTTTTGATTATTTTTATTTTTTTTTTTTTTTTGCAATATACGATCTTTAGGAAATACTTTATTACATGAGACTGTAGCTTACGCATGACTATAGAAATTCTGAATAATGGATGATTTTATAGTTAATATTTTGTAATATCATGAAATTGTAAAATTTACTGGGTTACTTTACTCTGCCATACTCCAATATTTGCTTTTCAATATTGACCGAACCGATAAGTATACAATAGAATTCAACTGATATTTCACGGAATAAACTCAATATTCTACATACGTTATCTAATATCATCATATTAACTTAATTTTAGTATTTTTGTTACAAAAAAAAAACTATACGTAATTAATTGCAGGGAGAAAAAATGTTTTTTCGTTAAATGTGAAAAATATTGATGAGATGTAAAAAGTTTTTATACAGTGGCAAAAGAAGATAATGAATGTGATCATTGACCCAATTAAGGTCGATGAATTTGTAAGTTATTGGCGATCTACATTCTTTATTTTATTGAAATAACATTCAGTAACTTAATTAAAGATTATCAATTAGTTTTTTGTATTTAAAAGCCTCCAATAAGAAAATAAAAAAACTGAAGAAATTCATGTTAAAAAAATGTAAATTATATTGGGTAATACGTATCAATTCATCAATATCGATGAAAACTTGTAGATTAATATATTCCGAAACTGACTATTCTGCACCTGAATCATTTGAATTGGATATAGTGATATTTTATTCAACATTTATTATCAGGCGTATTTGTTATGCATATATGTAGCTCAATTATAACTAATATTATGTGCATTGAAAAAATAATAGCACTAAATGAAAATAAAAAAAAAAAGAGAAAAAAAAACAATGAAATGCGATGAATTTGTTATGCTTCATGTGTTTTATCAATATGAAGAAGACTCACGATAAAGTTAATGTTAGTGGATCTAGTCGAGAGAAGTTTTGTCCCAGACCCTTCGAACTCACGCAAAGCTTATTGATTTGATTAGAAGATAGACAGAGAAATGTATGGTAGTATAAGTGACATCAAGGACGGAGAATGTGTATGAATAAAGAGAATATGTATGTATGTATAGTTGGTCGAAAATGTGGCGCCATGATTCGTCGTAACATTGTCTTGCCCGCCAATGTCTTGGTTTGATTTAGAGCTTCGTATTATTTCTGCCTTTACATTGAAAACGGCGAAGAAGTTGAATTGAAAACTGAGAGACTTCTATACGAAGGTCTTTATCAATCGGATTTACCAGATGGAAAAGTGGGTTGAGGACAAACAATACTTAATAATTGAATATGATGTATGTTACTATTTGCTAATTTTTCTCCATCTAAATTGTTTTAGTCGATTCGAATCCTGTGATTGAAATGATAATGCTATGAAAAAAAATTTTTTTTTCATCATGATATTGAAAAATGTTATTTTGTGTAATATCTTCAAAATAATAAAATAATCAAATACACGATTTATTTTATTAATATAAGTGCATTATAAAAGAGTTTTCCTTTTCCTTTTTTTATTTTTGTTCTACATTGATACTGCGATTTTATTGGGATATTTTCCGTAAACACGACCGCTCCGTGTCATTCTATAATGAATTTGTTGCGTCGTTTGAACAATATTTGCACCATTTGATACGTGTAATCCATCCCCAGTTCCCAGTCGTTTAACTTTTGTTCTGATACCTGTCATATGATGATTTGGATGAAAAACTATACTCGGTTTTGGACTTTGATTATTATTATGTGGAATTGTCTCATGTGCTTGAATAATTGATAGTATATTTTTCACATTAAAATTTTTTAATAATCGCAGAGGTGATAGTGCGAAAATTGTTTTAAGTATCCGACGCCGACAACCCCAAACAAAAATTATAGTTGTTAACCAAGCAACCCATGGATTTCCTCGTGGTGGATTTGGTTCTGGTTCTTTTGACCAAAGAAATAGCATCTACATTGAACAAAATGAAATTATCAAAGTCACATTTACATGATTTTCAACTATCATTCTTAAAATTTTGTTATAATTTATAGAATTATTTGATTTACAATTTTGTCAATAAATTTAATAAATCAATTATTATATGACCTTATATAGCAGCTCTCGAACACGATGTCTAAAACTGAGTGGTTGCCCAATAATTCTGAACATAGAACGGCCGTTCATGAATAACGTAGATGGGCAATAATGATTATAAACACCTCACGTTCATCAGCTAATTTAATTGGTTGAAGTAGATCTATAATTTATTGATACATAGTTGTAATCCTAAAAATAAAGGTATTTCATCATGGAGGTGTTTATTGATAGCGATCATGTAGAAAAGTATATCTATGTATAAGAATTTGAAAAATATGTGGATGTACATTTTTACATGATCTCCAACAACGAGCAATTTTATGAAAATCCCGATTAAGTTGATATTCAATTGATTGGTTCACGCCAAGAACAAATGAGTATATAAACAAATACCTGGATGGAATTTATGAAAAATATTTATTGATAATATTGACATTTCATTGATAATTTGGAAGTAAATATTATCTATTTTTTTTTTTATAACTTTAAAGATGAAATTATTGACATTTGATATGAAATGCGTCAATGAGCAAAATATTACCGTGATGCTTGCTCGCTCAATTGAATGTCTTTTCGTTAATTGGATTATATTAGAACTCGAAAAATGATTAGGTTATACGTCGTATCTTTACACATAATATAGTTTTGCTGTAAAATTTAATGCAGTTAAAAAAATTATCAGTTATGCGTTTAACTGTGCTTTTTTCATGAATCACCGGGGCAAAATAAGTATGATAATATATGGAACAATATAAAATTAAAAAAAAAAAATTATTGTATAATAAATAACATACACGAAGTTAAGAAATTTTGACAACTGCAATCTGACGTTGCTCCATAACGCTTTTTAAGAATTGTGTTTTTTTCCTTTCTATAACTTTGTTGATAGATTTAAATAAATAATAATAATGGTAAACATAAATAATTATAAATAAACTTTGGATTATTTTGTGACATGAAAATTTTCATTTCATTTATATATAATTGTAGTCAATTATATAATTATTTCTTGATGAAATATTATTTTGTGATGAATTAAAAAAAATTAGGCATTCAGATTAGTCCCACTTGAATTGTACATTGTTTTTTAATCCCTTCAGTACGATAGTCAACACCAATATCAAGCTCGCCTGGCAGTCCTAGTCAGTATGACAGACATTAATCTTTTTTTTTTTTTTTTTTTTTTTACGATCAATTCGCAGTCATGTGACCAACTGCAGTAGCGCACTTGAAGAGATAATATCACATTGCGATCATGATATGAAAAAATGAGTATTGATTTTTATATAACAATTTTTGAGTACATCAGCTGTGAAAAAATTGAAGAATAAAAAGTAATAGTAGATATCCCGGTTATAGAACACGATTTTCAATGTATGATGTCCTTCTGCGGGCATATTATATAGATGTCTTTGTTGACAACTGAGAATCATTTCTTTTTTGTTTTTTATCGCCAATTATTTCATTACTATCACACAATACAGTATAAATTTTTTTATATTTGTATTTTAATCTAAAGTTTTCCATATGCAATTAAGGTATTATATGCCTAAAAGTAAGAATTTTCGGACTGTCACATTAAAAAAGAATCTTAAAATTTTAGCGATTTACACTGCTGCAAGGCGCAGATATTTTCAATCAATCATATACTTCTATTTTGTTAATATATTTTCGTATTTTCGTGTATAGATGTATATGACTGTAAATTAATTAATAGCAAATATTATTTTACCCATAGACTATTTATATAACATAATTTTGCAACTGAATATAATCGCGGACTCGTGGTCTCACTTGAAACTAATTATTCATTATGATAAGTTTAATATACCGGTTTATCTATAATTTATGTGAATATATAGTTAGATACGGATTTGATTTGAAATTTTCGATACTTACGCTTTTGTTCAAAATCAATATTGAAGTATTAATACCTTTATCATTTGTTCTAGACGTAGACAAGAAGGGATTGTACGTGTTTCTGGCAGAGTGTTATGAGTAAAGAGAAAATGTGTGTGTATGTTCAACGGGTGCATTGTCCTGCCTCGAGTCAACCCGACAAATAAAACTCATTCAAGGATATCGCGCGTACATTGTTGCTCGACAAGAATGAAATTATCCAAGTGTGAATGAAAAAACGATATCTATATTCATGTATGTGTTGAGTAGTCAGTTAATCACATGTTTTTTTCCTTTGATATTTATATCTATTTATTTTTTCAAATTTGTATCAAAGAGTATAAGTCAATAAGCAATGATTAAACTAATAATTTGACATTGAAAAACAATGAAGAACACCAGAATAGAACACATTATTTCGGTGGAAGAACGAATACGATTTGCAAACGTTTTCAAGAATGTAAAGATAATCAAAGTACTCGAAGCCTAGTCGCGATGATTCCAACCATGAGCTGAAGAGCACAACGAGAAAAATGCGAAGCTGAGAATTGAGAAGAAGAAGAAGAAGAAGAAAAAAAAAATAAGACGATGAAGTAGAAGAGGAACAAAGAAAAGTAAAAGGGTGAGCAAGAGAGTAAAAAGGTCCAGTGGAGGAGGCTGAATGTCCAAGCAACAACATGAGAAAGCAAGAGCGTATAATATTGTATGTTGTGGTGGGGAGCAGAACCAACAAACTCAAACACGTGGCGTAGACTTGCGAGAGAGTCTTCGTATGCCTCATACTCTGTTGTGTTACCACTGCCTTCAGACAATTTTCTCTCCCATTTACATACATTTTCATTTGCTGAAAATATCAATGATCATATAGTATTCGACTTGAAACATCTATTTGCTGGGAAAAGAAAATAAGAGGAAAAAAAAAGAAAATTAAAGGGTAAACAACGAAGAAAAGATAATTAATACGGAGAAACAAAGTGAAAACAATGAAATACTGTATTATAATTATGTGAGTGTGTGAAAAATAAATGCAGAAATTGTAATAAAATATTTATTGTCGCCATTACTGGGACATATACGGTATATATCAAATATGAATATCAAAAACGGTTCGGCAAGTGTTCTCGTGAGTTTATTGATCCTGTTAGAAGTGACCTCGAGTTTTGAAGCGAGTTCAACTGAATATTTTCAATCGGGTCACAATAAACAACAACACAATTATCATCATAACAATCGGCTACGTTTGCTTAAAAATCAATTACAAAAAAATAGACTATCAACATCATCAGTAACATTTCATCCTCGTGTATTGCACGATTCTCTATTACGGAATCAACGTGATCATGATATTGAAGTAACACAACGCGATTATCAGGATGTTGATAGTGTAACAAAGGCAACCGTGTCAAGCCATAACAATGACAATAATAATGAAAATAAAAAGACCAATTCATGGGGAAAACTTGGTGCAATAGCGGTGACTGAATATTCCGGCACCAGGGCTGCAGCGTTTGCTGATTATCATAATTCAGGTCGACATCAAGTTCCAACTTCAAGGGACGGTTTTACTTCTTTAACATCATATCCAACGACCGCAACAGCAATAACAACTACATTGTATACACGACATCATGCTGGGTGAGCATATTTCTATGTAGATACGATGAATTATAAAATTAAATCTGAAATGAAACAGATCAGTTAATATATGATGGGGTGAGCAAAACAAAAGAGATAGAGGGCTATCGATTACGGAAATTCCAAGTATTAATTCTAGGCCACCGAGCTGATTAAATCAGTTAGGGAAAAGGATATAGGTATATAGAGCAGGAAAATAATATAGTAGATGGAGTAAAGGTAAAGTTGAGTTGAAAAAGAAGTGAAGGGAGATTGTGATGGATTGATTGGTTTGCTTATTACTCAGGAAGTTATTTCTTAATCACTATTGATTCATATCCATTATTGAATATTTTTGTTCACATTTTATAATTGAAACATGTGTATGTTGTATTATTTTGTTTGTGGTTTGGTTGAATAATATATCCTTTATATTTAACATTTGTAGATGAATCATTTTGTGTGCATGACAATTTGCGGTTTTCTGTGATCGATTTGTAAATATGTATAGTTATTTCTAGCTTACGTATATTCACGTGGTCATTTGTACGTGTGGCTTGTCATAAATGACTAAATCAAATAATTATACATGAAGAATATATTATACGTACTTCAAAAAATGAACAAGAAAATGAATGAGAAATCCAAAATCGCAGCTGTAATATGTACAGACAAAAATAAACAAATAAACGTTCATTAATTCAATTATATTTATGCGGATTAATTAGGATAGAATTTAACGAAGGCATTTATGTTTAATAAATTATGAGAAATGTAGTGACAAAAAAAACTTGAATAAAATTTCTTAAAGGATTTTTGTTTAATGACCTACAAAATAATTAAAGTAAGTATATATGCCTGCGTTAATATAAATGTTATTTGTGAGCGGTTGGATCAAAATATATATGGCATCTCTGAAGATGGCTGCATGTATATGTATGCATGTGTATGACAATTCTTCACCATAAGAAATTTGTAAGTAAGGTTGGCAACGACTTGTTGTAGTTAAACAAGTTTTCTCATTCCATATTAGTCAGGAAATAATGTGATATACTAAATGTATTGTCACCCTCAAGGTTTTCAACATCCTCAAGTAAATACTCTTTCATTCACATATTTTTTTATTTTTTCTCATATAAGATATTAATATGTACATCATTCTGATTTTACAAAAGAAATAAATGTATCATTCACTATGAATTTTATGTAATATTTTGTCTAGAGTCTGGACGGAGTCTCCTATATTATTATACTCTCGAATGACTCACATGTTCTCTTATTATCCCCTCTACAGTTCTCTCACCTATTTTGATAATTATGAGAGAAAAATGCAGGCTTCTTAAGTGCAGACTTTAAGCATTGAGAATAGTACATATATATATATATGGAAAATAATATAGTATAAACTTCTGCGAATGTATACAGACTTAATGATGATGAAGAAATTTAAAAAATTATTGAAGGATAACAACCAGTGTGCAGGCGTCTCATTGGCATTATGCACGCTGGTAATATAATTACACAAATTATCCATAGGAAAACCCCGTTAACAGAAGTGATTGTGCAATTCAGAAGAATAGTTTTTCTTTTCGTGCATATATATAGAAAAAACTACTATAAAAAAGCTTGGAATCATGAAGAAGCGCCAATGAGCTGCTGTTGCTTATCTTTATTAATAACATTTTTCAATATGAAGATTGAATTGAATGAAGAATGCATCAACTATCCTGTCATTTAAATGGACTTTGTCGTTCTCACTTTATCTTTTTTCAATATTAGTTGCTTCTCAAATTAATGACGGTACCTTCTTTTATATAATTTTATGTCAAGTCAACTGATATTTTAATGTACATATAATATATAATTTATTGGGATTGTAACGCATCATGTAAAGGTTAAAGTGTTTATAAGGTTAATGAACCGCAAAGATGAAGGAGGTAATATTATATAAAGATTGTGGTATATATATATCATGCAGATGCGCAAATGAGAGTGGAAAGGATGAAAAGTGAAAGCAAGTATACAAAGTATAAACATATCTTTACACAAATATCTAATATATTTCGTTTAAAGAATTCGACTAATTGTAAATAATGGTTTATTTCGAAGTCGAGAAGTTGTGCTTTTCCTCAGAATCAATTCACGAGCGAATGATATTTTTAGTCGCGTTGTCGATTTATTTTTGTGATTCCTTTCTTTCTTTTTTCCTTGGGGCAAAACTATTTGTGCTTACATGATCGTGATTGGCGCCGTTAATACAAGTTTAAAACAGTAACAAAGAAAGCAGATCAGACTCAAACACCTACACATCTTGGTGATGGTTTAAAATTTTTGCTTCGCAGTTGCTTTGTAGTGGATTCAAAACATTAGTCATAAATAAGCCAATATTTGTAACCACCTTTTTTCCTCTTCTATATAAAAATTCATCCATAAGGGCCATAAAATACGTATGTTTATGTAATTATGTGATGTGATAATAAGTTGTTTATCGAGAATACTGTATATGTAAAAACGATGCACTTTCCATAATCTTCGTCCACAAAATATCAAAATAAAATGTAAATCTATTACTTCATAAAAATACGATAAATGTTGTATAAAAGATATCCAGTATTCTATAGCAATCATAGTAATGTTTTTCAGTAAAAAAATAAATAAATTAACTATATCGGAAAATTTAAGATGTGTGAATTTCGGTGAGACGTATACTCGCTCTGTACTTTTCCCGCAACATTCCAATTTTTCTTTTACCTCGATACGAATTTCTGTGTGCAAAAAAATTCAATTTATGACATGACAATTTATCGTTCTATTCAATACGACATCATTTGTCCAATTTTTCAAAATTTCTGATCGGACTATTTATGTGATCACGCAGCTTTAAATACATCCATCCAGACAGACAGATCAACAACACATATAGTTTTCATAACCACAGATGTAGGAAAAGCGAAGGATTTCAAGATCACTTCAATTTAGTATTGAAATCGATGTCGGGTATCTAACTCGCTGGTTTTGATCTTTTTTAATATATTTTTAACATTGCAACGACAAACAATAACAGTTTAATGAAAGGGTTATTATCTTTTTATTTATGTCAGCTGATGAATGGTATAGAAAAAAATATATGAAACGTGCCAAGCATCACATTACGGATGTGGAGATAAAAAAAAACTTGTTATATGGAACATAAGCATCGACAGATGAGAGTATTCTATTCTGCAGTCCCATCGCCTTTCATTTCATTTTTTTTTTCATTTCTCCTAACTATTTTATTCAAGACAAAAAAAATGTCATGGCTCATCCGACTATACTTAATCAGCCACGTCGTCGAATAGGATCACGGGATGGCCGAAACGTGAAAATTATTCTTCGCAAGTAACTATTCTCTAGCCGTTTTTTTCTTTTCGTACATCATCACTTTATCTATTTTCCTGTAACTTACATTAGTAAATTGAAGTGACGAATATATAGCGAGGAGGCTTTTTCTCTTCTATCTTTCTGTTTTTCTTTTCCTTTGTGATTTCACGATTGAATTCTATCACTTATATTTTTATTTAGTACTTCATTTGTTTAAAAATTATTATTGTCCTTGTATCATTATCGAAGTTCTGTCACTAAATTTTTCACGAGCTTTATATTATTTCAACAAGAATATATATTATCATTTCAACTCATTGAATTATTGATTTATGAATGCCTCTCATTCACATAGACATAAATTATACATTGAGGATAAGAATGAAGGAGAACAAATAAATTAATGTAAGCATCCAAATAATATATATAGACAATAAAAAACTCGAGTTACTGTGAAATACGACGTGTATAACAAAATTGTGATGCGCATGAACGATGGCATTATGTAGGAAAATAAAGCAGCTATTAGCATCAAGATAATTACGATTAGACACTCTTGAAGCTATATACAGGATACCATTCATTATGAAGATAGTTTCAAAATTTGCCTGCAAAATAATTCTCGTGCAAATACACGTCTTCAAATACTAGCGCTCCTGTTTTATTCACGTCTCACATGTACATAATATGTTAACATTTGTATGTACGTAAGCGTATGTTTTTGTCTATGGTGTTGCAATATTCTTATTGGCATTTCTGAATAACTGCGTGAATAATATATTAGTTGTTAGTAACAAAATATTACGTTGAATATTTTCTTGTACGAGAATTTCTGCATCACGCCATTTAATGTCAATTCCATAATTAAATTATACTGATTTTGATTAATAAAACGTAGAAATAACAAAACCATTGCCTAAATTTATTAATATAGTAATTAATAAAATATTTTTTCTATTCCAGACGACGTGTATGCACCCGACAACCTCCAATATCAGTGAATCATCATCATACTAGCAGACAAATTCGGTAAGCAATCGTAAAATGAAGAAGATGATAATACTTAATAAAGAAAACATAATTAAACTTGAATTGAGAATTTTAGATTTACTTATACTGAAGTTGCAACATCAAGTTTTACTTGTTGTCCTGGATGGTCCCAAGTCACACGTATAAGCTATGGCTGCAATAGACGTGAGCAAACTTGTGTTTATGCAATAGGGAATATATAATTAAAAATTTTTATTTTTTTTTGTTCACTTCAATAATACCCATGTTTATCAAACATAAATGTATGATATTGTCATAGCCACCTGCATGGCACCATGTCACAATGGCGGAGTTTGTGGTCCACATGGGAAATGCAACTGTCCTAAAGGCTTTACTGGTAGCCAATGTCAATTAGGTAAAACGGATATTTTTCTATTCTGAAAAAATTCTTGTGTCAATTCACATTTCTCAACATTATATTCATATTTTAAATGTTATATTATCTTGACTTGAATATTGCGTTTTCCAGCTCAATAATATATAAAGAAATTACTTTGATGATTTTTTGGTAGTAAAAATAGAATTCATTTGATGATGTATAACGAAAAAATATTTACATATTTATGAAAATAGTTGAGTCTTTAATGGCAAAAAAGGAAATGCTCATTGTGAATTCATTTCATGAATTTCATGCGTACACGATCCAAATTTATTTAGTAGAGAAAATGATCGAAACGTTGTCAAAAAACGAGCTCCTCTTCACAAAAGCACATAAACAAATTATTAAGGGGAGAATATGTACAAAATGAATATAAAGCCGGTGTGAATTGTAATTAAATAATTACTTGGTGATACGCAAAGTCGTAAAGTGTATAATGAGTTGTAAAAAATGGAGACGCTCACTTTTAAAATACCCATCATCACAATATACAATTGAGTTTATCATCATATTTATTCATTTACTGTTTTGTATATAGTATAGTAAACAATTATGCATGTATATATTATGATGATTGATAATTAAAATATTTTTATTATCATTTATTTCTATTAAAGATATCGATGAGTGCATGACTGAAAAACCGTGCGCACAAATTTGTAACAACTTACCCGGTAGTTATGAGTGCCATTGCAGATACGGATTTTATTTACAGCCGGACCGTCAATCGTGTAAAAAATACGGTAAATATCTTCGATAGTGTTATCACAAAATAATTATTCGATTTATTATTTCATTTTTAATGTATTTTATATTAAATTTTTTCGTTTTAATAGATAGTGATGGTACTGCATTTGAGGCACGAGATTTGGAGAACGACTACAGTATCGAGACAAGCACAACTAGGAGACCAGTGACTACCATTTCACATGGTAAAAGAAAAGACACAATTCTGAGAATATACTGTTATGTGCTGTATTATATATACATGCACGGTTGAACATCCAGAGAAAATTCTTGCGAATACTATCTTTACTCTCTTTGCTCCTACGTGAATTTAGATATTCCCACTTTTATAACATTCGCTGATTCACAACTTGAGACAGGGCAAATAAAGAATGAGAGAGAAAGAGTAAAAAATCTATTTTTCTTTTTCTAGATACGGAGAATGAGGTGAACGACGGTGATGGAAACAAAGACTATGAAGTTATTTTGAAGAGATTAATTAAATTGGAAAAGGTATTACATAAATATATCGCATCCTAAAAGTAATTGAGTAAAATTATATGTATATTAAAATATGGATATATTTTTAGCTATTTGCGAGTGGAAAAAAAAGAGATGTGGAGACAACAGAGTTAAGTTCAAAAGTTAATGAAGCAGTACAGGGTGTTGGTGAATTAAGATTGGCTGCTAAAAACGTACTACATTTTTTACGTGAATCATTTGGACCTGTACGACAGGAGGTATATGATATAAAAAATAAATTTGAACTTGAACAAAGACGAGTAGATCATTTATTTCAGCGGCTACACGAAATTCATCACAGACAAAATCTTCATTAACGAACGCAATAAATGGATGATTATTTTTCTTTTTTTTTAGTATTTATGGATAAAGTAAATATTATACAATTATTTATAGATCAATTGATTTATTGTAAACAAAACTGAGATAAGAATGTCTGGGAGTATTTAAACTATGACTGCGATATTTCGCATTGAATTTTGAATGAATATACATTTTATACTCATAGCATCCTTATATCATCCTTTATATTTTTATTGTTATAGATTCGAATGTCATATTATTGTACATTCAATTTTGTAAAAATGAAGAATGTAGTAGCAGTATATTGTATGTGAAAATAAAGCAAGATAATGTACTAATTACGAAATGAATTAAAAAAAATAATCAAATTTACATATTACTTTTTTTCAGACCTCTTTTGTCACATTAGATTGTTGCACCGGTTGGTTATTCGATTTTTTTCTTCTAATTTTATCTTTTCTTGTTAACCGCTTATTTGCTTTTGTGGTGGATTTTAAAGATTTACCACGACCTTTTTTATGTTTCACAATTCTTCTTTTATTCATCCATACTGGATAATTTCCAAACTGATCTTTCATTGTTTTTTTATTATATATTCTCTTGCCGTCTTCATCCATTGGCTCTAATTCAGGAGTATCCTCTTCCATTCCTACTTTTTTATCTTTATCTTTTTTTTCTTCTTTTATTGTCTTCGCGTCAGTGACTAAAATAAAACACAAAAAAAAAAACATGTTAATTTTATTGAATATGTGCATCTACTAAAATGTATTGATTCAAAATAAAATATATTACTTGTAGCAATTTCTGATATGTCCTTCATTTCTTCATCAGTCGGTGCATTTTCGTCAATGCCTAAAGTTTTTTTCAACTGTGCAAGTTCTTTAGCACCATAACGTTCACGTTTTACAGCACGGCATTTTCGTCGCCATTTGCTTCTGATTGATTTGGCCATAATATATACGTTAATCCTGAATGACAAATTTCATTTTCATTAAAATCATTTATTTAATTTTTAAAATAGATGGAAAATATATATGAGTGCACGTGGATTTTAGAAAAATGGAAAAATAACCTCAAAAATTATTATTGAGGTTACTTAGGGATAATTTGAAATTTAATAATATAATGAATTCCAAAAAAGATGATACATACAAATTTCATAGAACGTAGCTATTTCCACAATAATGTCTCTTATTAGAAGATTTTTAATAGAACAAAAAAAAACACTTATAAATACAACTTTATTCTACACTCTCCACCCATGAAAAGAGTTTTGTTCGGGTACCTTCGGCTCATCGGCTTGTACACAATTTTTCCATCGCATAAATACATGTAGTATAGTTAGAAAAAAAATATGGAAGCCGAACTTCCGAAGATATTCGAAATTTCGAACGGAATTCTTCAAACTATATACATATATATATATATATATATATATTTGTATATTCATAAAAGAGGGGAGCAAAAAAAAAGACAAAGTGATGATACGCACTCTAGTGTTGAATTTTGAGAAAAATGATTAGTTACTCTCTGTCTAGTTTGAATTCATATTTTATTTACATGAGTATAACTATATATAAATTTTACATCGCTTTCAGGAAAGAGGAAGAATATTGCTCGAGTACACTCATATTTTTTCAATAATAATATTCCCAAAAAAATTGGATATCCGATTTGACATTATTTTTTTTTAAATTGCATAAAAACTTGCAAATTTCGCCGCTATAGCATTGCTATTAGCGCAGTATATCCACTGCGCCATCTACCGATCTCAGCGTGGTCTCTATCAATAGTTAACTTCCACACTCGTTCATTTAATTTCAACTTCTAATGTTTCGAAAATAATAATTCAATATTCCAATGTGAAAAATTTTGTTAATGGTGCTAAAAACATTTATTAGTTAGTATTAATTTCAATGTCATATTTGCGCGCAAACTACAAAACCGTGCAAATGGTACAATTATTACTGACCGATACTAATGGAGTTTTCACCCCATTAGCCAAGTGCGCGCACCGATCGTGCACCGTGCGTGCACCTAGTGCATTTTCATGTAAATTCCTGTATAGCCTTCGGTGGAGTGCACCAAATGCTATTGGGGCATTCTGAACAGTCCGACTCATACGCATCAGTGCTCACTAAGTTACTGCTGATTACATCAATATCTTCTATACCGACAATTATTAAGATAATCCAGATTTTCGCTTATATTAAATATATTAACAATTTATTATTTGAATTTACACCCCGACTGGCAAAGTTAAATGCAAAAATTAAATATCATCTAATACGAAAGTGGCACATAAGTCAAGAATAACTTTCATTGAACATATGAGTGCATTTTACAATTGTTAACACTCAAATTATTGTTGTATGAGATAAAAATGGTTATGCAGTTGATAATTCTCAATAGAAAATATGATGATGTGTAGTCTCATATCTATAATGATATAGAGATTAGACAAAATGATAACTTTATTGATACTATAAAACAAGAATTCTTCAAAACCAATTAATTGGTTTTAGGTTGATGTGAATTTCAAGGTGTGTCTTATATATACATTACCTCACTTTGCTTTTAGAAGTAGATAAATTACAAGAATATAGTGGTATCACGGTAAAAAAATATTTCTATCAACGAGGCCGACTACAGTGTACTTATCTACTTTATGAAATCATTCATTTATGTACATAATATAGTGCGTCAATTTTTATTCAACATATGAATGTGTAGTTTGAAGTGTATAACTGCGGATTATGTAGGCGTATAAAGGGTCAGCGATTCTCTGTATTTTCCATTACTAGATGGTAGATTTGAGCATGTAGACGTGTCATTACTGGTCATACGATGTCAGAATTCAAAAATCATTTTTGGTAAGTTATTATATAATTTTAATTATATATTATTGTAGTTTTACACAGTATGAAATTGGAATATTTAATGATTATTATACAAAATGGGTAGAGAAAGTTCATATCAATATTCATTTTTGTGCACAAAATGACAGAATCATATGTCTCCATGCCAAGTGAACACAATGTTATATATAACATTATGTTTACTGAGAGTGTGTGTGTACATATATATTCTTTATATATTATTACATTTATACATACATTTTTTTATTATATTTTTTAATATTTTGTGCATGCATATTCTGATGTCACAATCTTGATAAAATGTACATGTGTTCGGTAGTGCCGGTGTAATTAATTTAATTGTCTTTTCATTTGGACACGAACAGTGTTATGTAATATGAGCACAAGAAAAAAAACTAACATTTATCATTATTAAACGTCTTTGATAAGTGGGTATTGGGGCGTTAATTAATTACGTTTTATCGACATATTCATCATATTGGAGAACATTTTCATATTAAAAAATACAATAGCTAACCGCATGGAGGTACAATATTATGTGTGTTCGATGTTGGGAATGGTCAATTTCAAACTAAAATTGTTTCAAGGCTAAGGCAAAAGATAATGTTATCTATATGTATATCCATATATACGAATGTAATTTGACGTTTAACAAAGTTTACTGTCAAGAAATTTCTATTTTCATTCTATTTTATTTTATTTTTTTCAATTTTTTTGCTTCATTTGATCAAGTATACATGTTTCCCAAAGTGATACATGGACGTAAAATTATTCACTATTTATCAGGAGGTATAATTATACAATAATTACATACGTTCAGCCAATTGAGCGAGTGCAATGAACTTGGATGTCTGTCGAGAGTATTAAAGAATTAAGTTAGTATTATGTTGAATAGTATTTTTTTGTCTCTCATTTATTTGTTTGCTCTCACTGTTTAATGTTCCGTTTATATTCACAATTTCTCGACCAATCTATGCCACAGTCGTTGTGCTCTTAATCTTCCTGTCATAGCATTCATATACATACAGTAAACAAATAAAAACATTTCAATGACTCGAGAGTTATTATTATTATTATTATTATTATTAATGATTTTTATGTATTTTGTTTTTGTGGTTTAGTCATGAAAATGTCCAACTGGCCAACACTTCATTTATTAGCAACCATTCAGTGGTGGATTTAGTCAATACCATCACAGAGGATGTGACTAACTTGGATATTACGTGAGTTAAATAAATATTTAAATGAAGATTTGACTTCATACTTGTTAATGAGTATCTATCCAGAATTTTAGGGGAAATAAAAATCTATCTCAAATACTGCACTTCCTCATTCATGTTTTTTGAAAAACTAACCGGTGATTGCAGATATTTTTATAATTTTCAATAAAACCAGTATTACATGTACTTTTGTCCATCTATATTTATTCAAAATGGAATTTTCTTACAATGCATAATCGTCAGTATGTGCAATTGTAACTTTATCTATTTCAATTACTAAATTATACTAAATTACGATTGTCTCTCTGTGAATTTAAAAAAAAATTTTTCTCAAGTAAATGTTATCAGTTGTATGAAAATATATTTTTTTTTTTTTTTGAATTGTTAACAGAGTGTGAAAGATATCAGCAATATATACTTTTACAAAAAAAAAAAAAGTACATATAATTACAGTACATACTGTAAAAATAAAACCTGTAGTTTTCGAAAATAAATAGCCTAGGCAGATAATGAATTAAAAGAAATCATTTAGATTTTTTTTTCGAATGGAATGACTAATCAGTTTGGGGTTATCTTACAGTGAATCGTTAGAGCGTAACGCGTTCCTCTCATGTTTGAAACGTATATAATTAAAATCTCCTAGTACACTTAGAAAACTCAGCACGACCTAACAGGGATTTACAGTCACGTGTATGAATGAATGAGCCGATAAATTGCGCGTTTCATTCCTCAATTCACTCAACTGTGACTCAATGACTTTCTCTCAGTTGTCTTCTGTTTGTCTGTGATTAGTTATTGTACCAAAAAAATATAGAAATAATTTTTTTTTACTTTACTATCCAAATTTTTTTATTTTTTAAATGTACGATATAAGTTTGTAATCAGTAATCAGCCACTTGAAGAATATTATTTTACGCACTTTTAGAAAAATATTGGAATATTTAATCTGAAGTCGACACAATAAAGGAAAAAATTCGCCATATTTTTAATAGTTCATGTTATTTATAATAAATGATATTTATGTGTTTATGAGAAGTACAAATAATAATAATAAATTAATCATTTTTAAGTGGCTTTATCGTATAATGAAACCTTATTTAGTGCAACGAATGTATTAGATATTTATCTACATAATGAGTCATCAAAAAATAAAATAAAAATAACAATATAACAGGGTTATTTTTCGTTTCTGTGACTTTTCTGTATCTTGTGAATTTTTTTGCATACTAAAAATATATTGTATGACTTGTCTCTGTACAATACTATAAAGCATCAGTGAACATAAATAATACGATTCAAATGGAGTGAGCACCTTGTAGAGACTATACACATAGAAATATATAATTTAAGAAAATTAATTAAAGGAAGATATTAAACACGATAATTTGAGGAAAAATTTTTTTGTGTATAGAATAAATTATTCTTGTACGATATATTGCTAAAAACAAGAAAAATTTTACGACCTTTAAGTTTTATTCTAGCTCATTGAAATTGGATCTGGTGCATCGATTGAGACTTAATGTTTATATAAAGGCATGCAAGTTGTGATTAGAATTTTAAAAAGTTATACGGTGGCACTTTTTCATATTTTATTCAAAGGTGGATTTCATACTTTTTGTTTAATTTCAGAGAAACTTTCATGTCTTCTAACTTTTATTTTTATTATTTATATTTGTTTATATAAATATTCAATGAATGCTATCAGTATTTGAAAAAAGTTATTGTCGTATAGAATTTTAACATTTTGACGTAATATCTTTAATGATTTATGCGATAGTTGTGCTAAACTAATGACTGTTGCGAAAGTTATTAAAATGCATTAATAATGAAAAGGTATAGATAAATATTTTTAAAACCGGAAACATTAGTATATTTGTTTAGTGGTGGCTCGTATGACATATTTTGAACAAGTTTATATTTATCTAACATCGTTGGATAGGTATATGTATCCCTGTTGAGGGATTTATGCGTCTGGAGCACGCCAGGAATGCGCACTTTGTATTTTTTCGTCTCGTTCCTCATCACTCACTCTCTTTGTCTGTTTTGCAGATTGTCGCAGCTGCAATTAGCCAAATTAGCGGATCATTACATTTCGAGGTTATCACCTCAGCGACCTTACAAAAATATCAAACAAATTCTAAATATTTTTATAGTCAATAATAAGAAAAACAAATACCTATCGCCTTTTAATAAATATGGGAGGGTAACAGAATTTTCACGTAGGTTTTAATGTAAATCACATGTTAATTAAATTAACAATTTTACATATATTTCTATACATATATTAATATATATCAGAAAATTAAAATAATAAAAGAATCTGAACAAATATAAATGATTAAATTGAAAAAAAAAAAGATAATAAAAATTGATATTATATTAACTCATATTGCGTAAATGGATTTATAATTAATAAAACATTTTGTGGACATTTAGAATTGCCTACATGTATACCAGAGAGCCATCAAAGCGATAAGCCCAACTGTTTCTTGTATTTGTGTATTGATATTCAAAACGTTCGCCTTGATCGAATATGCCACAGAATGACAAATATATATTCATGTACCATTATATTGTTTTGTTGCTTTTCCTTGATAGCACGTAGGTATATCTCATGCAAATGATTTTAATTTTACGGTCTGTATCCCAATTAAATTTTTATTTATTTATTCACTATTTTCTTACATTTTTTCGATATATTTACATATTATTTGTAGATAATGTAAACTTTTAATATAAAATTGAACTCTTGATAAAAGTCACGTGTATGCTAGTAACTATTTAGTGAGTGAGAAGCAACAATCAGCGCCACTGAACTCTCTATATCAACCCTTCACAGCCTTCGGGATATATAGCACTTTATCGCTATGTAAAATGTTCTTCGATTTCCACTATTTGTGTCTCTCTTTCTCTCCATATCTTCACTACTCATGCGTGCCCCGCTTCTTTTGTATTTCGCAACTGCGTCGCCGCGACCGCGGTTACACTGTTTCACATGCGATCGAAGCACCTCGTTCCCACTGAACTCCCCTCCCGAGCATTGTAGTGCTCCTAGACGTACCATTCGTGTGCCCAGTCGTTTCAATTTACCACTTTATTTTTTGCTTAACAATCATTCTAACGTGACGGTTCAATTCGTTTATTATTTTTTATGTTAAATCATTGACAAGTTTACAAGTATCTCAGAGATTCAGAAAATTAATAAATTGTTCTATTGTACAATTATTTATTGTCATAACAAACGAAATTTATAAAATTTTCATTATAATAATCATATTTTTTTTTATTTCCATCTGCGTTTTGATACGTGGCAATATTGAATTGTGCCGATAACGTAAAATTAATTATTAATTGTCGGTAGTAAGTGCTGGCACACGTGGGGAGATTATATTGTCAGACATCTGGACTATTTTTTCATCTATATAGTTTTATTTATTCATTTGTCATATATGTAAATCTGCATTGGATAAAGTTAGTTTTTTTTTTTATTCTTCAAGGTATTTGATAGTCATAATTTCTTTATCGGTGAAAAGTGTAAAGGAAACAAAAATTTTGATTGATAATAATTGTTGTGCGAATGTTATTGATGCCATCAAAGCGTACAGAAATTCTATTCAGTGTTTTTATTTCATTATTTTTGTTTACATTGGTCTGTGTATATCTACAAGACATTCCTAAGTAGAAAGGAGAAGTGACAAAATCAAATATAAATGTTTATAATACGCCTCATGTCCCGACCTCGATCTTGAGGTTGGTCGCAGTAGCTTGTCGACACGACCGTGAAGTATGTGACGGCATTCAATTATTGCGTATGCGAGGCTTCGTCTGTATGCACAAACCCTATTGTGAATATATCCATGCCCATTGACAGCAAAAAATACAAATATATAAAGTGTGAACAAAATGAAAATATTTAAGTTTTAATTTATAGTATTTTTGTTTTCATTTTGAAAATAAAGTTTCAATATCATTTCATAACTTTTTAATTAATATACGATTGTTTCAACAATTTCATGTTACTATGTTGATAGTATATTTTCTGAAGTGAATTCAATAGTTTGAGTGCCGGATATACTGTTTTCGAATATTATTCATTATATAGTTTGCTTAATGCATCTGGTGGTTTACCCAAAAAATTATTGAAATAAAAATATAGAAAAGGTGGGAGAATATTTGTTAAGTATATCAGTGCGGAAATAAAGACGTCATACAAGGATAGCAGTGACAACGGTGACGAGACAAGGGAGGAATAGAAAGAAAATCGATTTACAACGCAGCTATACTGCATCATTCAAAGTGTAATGACCTCCAAACCAGGAAGGTTCTACTCTGTGAGGTGAGACACGTGGATTCATGATAATCGATATACTTAGAAGAATAATAATATGAAGGAACATATTCTTTATTGATAATTATTATCATGTAAATATATGCATATTATTTTTAATTTAATTCACTTGAGTCTATTCAAATTTGGAGTTGTAAATGATGATTAGCGATTTTTTTTATTTTTTTTTTTTGCTGTATATTTATTAGCGAGTTTATTAATTTAAAATAATTTACTATCATTTGTCATTTGTAATCGATTCCATATTTAGAAATGTTTTATGGTAAGAACCAAGCATACCTTGTTGTGGAGGGTTTCGCATAATCGATAAATTTATATATTTATTATATAAAAATATATTTGTGGTAGCTATTATGATGAAATTGAATGTTTTTAAGAATTTCAATGATATATTTATTTATCAACACGATAAGAATAAAGAAATAAACATGTTTGAGTGTTTTGTTAATATCAAATGTGTTTTAATACATGTATAAATATAATATTTATTGCGCACAAGTGTGTTTTTACATATATTGTATAATTTTTAATAACTTTTCTTTATCCAGTAATTTTTCTTAAATTATAACCACGAAAATCTTGCATGGAACATAATATAGGAATTAATGATTTGAAAGTAACAAACAAAATTTTTACACAATTACAACTATACAATTGTTTTCAATATATCAATTATTCGTAGAATAAAATCTTGTAGTAATACAATAGTACATACAGTAGGAAGTAACAGTTATGGAAATTGCTTTATACAAAAAAAAAAAAAAACCTGTGAAAATGTAAACAGTTTCGTTTTGATAAGTCATTCCGTAATATTACGTATTTTTTTCTTAATTCATCTACTATTCATTCTCCTACTCTATATTGTTCATTATTTAGGTATAAAAGTGTAAGAGGTCGCACAACTACACATAAATTTATGGATATACACCATTCGCTCGTCTCGCTCAATAGCATAAGTAGGAACACCGTTATTATCTCGTTTATTATTTTTTTTTCAGTTGATTTTTCTTTTTCAAAAAATGAAAAAAATATTTATTGTTTAAACAATTAAGTCTCAAGAGAGTTTGGCATCATCGTTGTTCAGAAAATTACTCATGACATCATTCAACCGGTAGTTTGACCTAGATAAAAATGTAATTTTGATGATTTATATTTCATCAGATAGTATTTGTTCAATCTTTTGAAAACTGTAAAAGTTATCTGTCATTGAATATTACTTTTTTTTTTTTTATATTAAAACAAAGTATTGATATGATTATACATTTATATTGTATGAGCTATAAGTTATAATGATATTTATATACATACCATCATCAAGCAAAGCATATTTGTGCTCAACGTATTTTTCCTGTGAATGTATGTGAATATACATATTTATATTGAGTGTATATTCACTTACAATAGTGATTGCATAACTGACTAATTATCGATTATTAGGATAGACAGCAGTATGTACAGATCGGCGCTACCATCACAAGATTAACTCTTTATATATTTTGCATGGAAGAATAAAAACATTGCGTTACGATTCAGATATTACAATAAAACACTGATTAGAAATTTGCTTTTATTAATTACACTATTAACTTTTAAATATATTTCAATTTAATTTCAGGTCAAGGTGGAATAATTCACACAATTAATTAATTTAGTTGTTAAGAAAGTTTATTATAGAATTAGGAGAGAAAATGAGGTTGTATGAGACTTATGAGTGTATCGTAAAAATCGCAAGAGAAATTTTTTCTTTCGTCCAAAAAATTAGGTCGAATATTAATTAACATTAGTTAATTTCTACAAAGATTTTTCTTTATTCTTTTAATATTCAAAAATAATAATAACATTAATGTGGAAATGTTATCTTCATGATAGAAATTTTAAAATAAACCTAGTGAATAATATAAATATTGGACAGAAAAAAATTTTACAAAAACAATTGTTATTTGTTATCGTATACGTAATGTATTTCTGACAGGAGAGTGCCACGGTTGTCACATTTTCATTCAATCAACTTCCAATGTCAACTGTGTGTGCATATGTATATACATATACATACCCATATTTCATATCTTACATAATAATTTATCGTGTAATGATTGATGAAAAAAATTGTAACGTGAGCTACGTTCGTCGGGTGAAGCATTCGTTTTCTCTCTTCAAATTATATTAGCACATGTACATATATGTACAATTTTTCTTATACATTGTATTATTTAAATTTGTGTCAAGTGTCTGTGATCTATCGCAACCTCAGGCTTCAAGTTACTATATCACCGTGCATAATTTTTCATCTCAGACAGTTGTAATATTAATAAAATTCAAATATTGATATCAACAAAAAATATATTCAATTGAAAATGATTTTTATTTGAAATTAAATATAATAAATATAACAAATAATATGTAAATTTAATATTTAAATATGTGTATGAAGATGTATGCTCACAAATGAGAATGAGGCACGTGTGACTTCACTACCGGTTTCGAGTAGCACGTGACTCTGCACGTGGAAATATACATATATTGCAATTTCTCTCTCTCATCATTATCTTTAACTCATCTCATTGCGTTCCCTCGTGGCAATGGTAACAGCTGAAGACTTCACCGACGTCGCTGCGGTTTGTTCCAGCATGTTGATCCCGGTCAGATGGAATAGCGGTACTCGCTTGGCCAAGCACAAGCTACGCTTCTTATATTGCGCTCACTTTGTTCCTTTACATCACTGCAGATTCAGTATCACACATAATCAAACTAAAAAATGAATTTAGAACATTTTTATTTATTGAAAAAAATATTATTTTTAATCAAAGTAATAAATGTAATTTATTTATTATTGGAATATATATGGTCATTACTTTTAGAAAGGTGAAATGCTTTCAATAATTGCTATATTGAGAAAGTTTATATTAATGATCAAGGAAGAATGAATAAAAAAAAAAACGATTGAGCTTTGCCTGAGTTTTAGAGACTCAAAAATTATTGTATTATACAAACAAATATTAAATATATTTGAGAGTTCTTTGCGCAACACACACGTCAAAGGTTCACTGGCAGTGAAGACATGTTGCATCGAGTAACGGCTAATTGACCATACCTCTCTCCACTTCTTTGACTATAGTTCGTGAGCATTCCCTCGCCTCTTGCTCTCTTTCTCTTTATTTTCCCCACTATGAAGCAAATACATGAATTCTTATACAGCAGTTAGATTCGTACCGTTCAACAGTGTACTTGTGCGCTTATCACGGTGTTTTATAAAATTTATTAATTTTTACTGAGTTCTAAAAATAAGGAAAAAAATCATAAAATGACTATAATTAATGATTAGAAAAGACAATAGTGCATGATGTTTTTATCGGTAGTTAATTTTTTTGGCTGCACCCAATCATTCAGGAAATATATATTTTGTAATTAATCAAACCAAATTATCATTATTATTCAGCAGGATATATTTATACAAACATACTTATGTGTATCATATTAATTTTTTTTTTAAATTCATTAATAGTACCGAAAATACGTTAAATCATAAAAATTTAATTATCATGTTGGAAAAAAACTGTAATTATGTTTTTGTAATGTGACTGAATAAATATTTTGTATTTTCTGTCAGGTCCCCAAGAGTGGGTGGACCACTTACGCAATCATTATCAATGATACCGCCGACAATGCACGGTCACGAGTTCAATCAGCCACTGTCGCGTGTTGTTATGGTGAGAAAAACAGACCAACGTACATTCAGTAAAGGACGCAAAGGTGGTGAACCACTTTTGGAAACGGTTACGCGCGAAACAGTGCAATTGTTCAATGGTGGACGTGCTGAAAGGAAATATACATCAGAGACAAGGGACGTAGTGACACCAAAGTCAAGTAGGTGCGTTGTTTTCATTAAATAATAATAATGTTGAAGTACAAAATCAAATTATAGTCAAATAATATTTAACGTTTTTTTTAAAAATGTGTTGGAGTAGAATTTGCATGTATATCTCTTGTATTATTTATGGTGTACTAGTTATACTTACCAGATATTACTTACCTGAAACAAATCCTTTTATATCGTATTTATATATTTCAATTTATCATTTACTTTGGAATATAACGGCGCGATATATTTTCTTGTGGTTATACGAAAGTCCGATCCAGCGCTCATTGTTTCGCTTCGCCAACATTTGTTGCGCACCAGCTGTTACCACTTTATGAAAAAATATACATATATATATACTTATCCGCGCACAGACAAATATATTTTACTTTCCTTTCTCTAAATGTCAGTTGATGAAGTCCAATGAATATTATGCTAAATTCAATACTAATTTAATTTAATATGTATTAACTGTATTTTAGTTATAGAAAATAGTTTTATTATTAGAAAAAAAAAAAAGAAAATTCATCGAAAAAAAATTTGAATTAAAATATTTAGCTCGAAAAACAATCCTTATTAGTTTCGTTCAAGTTTTATTAATAGTTGTTTTCTTTTTCTTTCACTTATTACAATGACTCGTAATTTTTAGTATACATCTGTAATTTTGTACAATATATTGTGTACCTATTGTAGTATGCCGTCGCTGAATGTAAGCGGGACGAAAAAGAAGGTGGTTGGCTTTGTCGATCAACTCCAAAGGTACAATAATATCGCAAAAACAAAATAATTCATTATTCAGAAAAAATAAAATCTACATTTCAACTTGATACACGCTTCAATTTTTTTTTCCCATGTAGATGCATCGTTGAATGTTGGCTGCATAAAATAACACATGTTGTAGGCCTGAATTGTAGCAACAAATACTAATACATATGTATACATACATACCTCTGTATTTGGAGTTAGTAATGTAGAGAATTAGTATAAAATTTTCTTTTTTCCATTTTTTTTTTTCAACAGAATGATCGACTGGTCATTAATGTTTGGTGGTCGATAGTGCATATAGATTGGAGCTTAGCTACAGTCACGATAACGTTGTACGCGCGGGAACCTTGAAATTTTCAGCTTTCTCCACTTTATCGGGTTAATAGACGACATTGACATTGGACCATTAATTATACTGTTCATTTTAATTTAGTGATAACCAAAAACAAAATAGAGATCTCACAAGTCAATGAATAAATTAAATTTTATTTCAACAAAATTATTTGTTTTTATAACACAGATCAAGAACTGATTCAGTGAGATCAAAATCGCCATCAACGACATCACCCGCATCGCCTGGACCACTGTCAAATTCATTTCATGGCAGTTTTCATGGAAGTCTTGGTAGCGATGGTATGTCATGCAGTAGTGCGAGGTCTTCCTCAGCGTCACCAGACTCGGCACGTTACTCTTCTGCACAGGTGATTAATTTGTATATTCTCGTACTTTGTGTAGAAAAATAAAATTGTGAAATGTATACTAATGAAAATGCTATGCCACATTGATGAGAAAATTAAATCGCGTAAAAATGAGGGTGGTTATTCACATAGTGAATGAAAAGATGTCGATAAAATAATTAAAATAAAAGAATATCTATAGCGCTTTTCAGTTATTATCATATGCCGTAAAATTTAATATTCATTATACGTTGAATAAAATTATTAATTCATATCATTTAGTTCTCATGAATACTATACATTGTGAAAGCGCTTTTGATATATATGCTTTTGAGCGACGAGAGATGAATATTGTGTTATGGAGCATGAAAAATATCGTTTGAAATTAATTTTAAACTGGATGATAAAAAACACATCTAGATGAACGAAGAATATTTTTATTTTTGAATTATAAAAAATCTTTATTTATGTAACATGATATAATGTTCATTGCTATTTACAAGATGACCTGAATTGTTTTTTTATGCTTTAGATAAGAAAGACTGACAATCGTAGACCGTCTGTGCGTAAAACTGGAGCTGATAAAGAATTCATAACACTTTGTTTAGAGACGCACAATTTTTATCGAGCAAGACATGGAGTTCCGCCATTGCGACTTAATAAGCAGGTAAAATATTGATAGTTTTTATATTTGTTTCTAAATTAAATTGTAATTGAATCAAGTTTATTGATATCTTTTTTGTCATAGTTATGTAAAACGAGTCAAGACTGGGCAAATATTTTGGCAACTAAAGGTAGACTGGAACACAGGGCAAATATTGAATATGGTGAAAATTTATATTGTATGTGGAGTTCAAATCCGAATTCTATAGTAAACGGTGATGAACCTGTCAATGATTGGTAAAAAAAAAGTGAAATATTTTGATATGGCACAGAAAAAAAAATTCAATAAAGTTATCGAAAATAATTGAATATTTTTCAATTTTTATATTAGGTACGCTGAAGAAACGCAACACCAATATAATAAAGAGCCGACAACACTAAAAACTGGGCATTTCACGCAGGTCGTATGGCAAAGTAGCACAGAATTAGGTGTAGGAATGGCACGAAATCGTAATGGAGAAATTTACGTTGTATGTAATTACAATCCAGCTGGAAATTTTCTGGGTAGTTTTATGGACAATGTACTTCCATTAATTGGTGATTCACCGCGCAAAAGTATGTTTAGTACTAAATTAATACAAACACCAATCGATGAAATTGCATGGCAACAAGAAGCTTTGCTTATTCATAATGAATATCGAAGACGTCATAGAGTAGCTGATTTAATACTAAGTGTGGAATTAACGGCAGCTGCAAAGGTAAATACCATCAAAACAAAAAGTTATTATACCTATGTTCTATGTATATGTAAATTTTTCAGGCTTGGGCACATACATTGTTGAATACAAATAGATTGGTGGTGCAGTCAAGATCACCATTTGGTGAAAATATTTACTCTGTTCAGTGTTCTGACCCGAATATTATTGTGCCTGTACGTGAAGTAATTTCTAAATGGTATTCCGAAAAAAAAAATCATAAATATGGAATGGAACCTAAAGTTCTTAATACATGTATGTTATTTTTTATGTTTTTTTCCCCTTTCGATTATGAGAATTAGAAAAAAATATTGTATTTGTATAATTATCGATTTGTCATTTCAGGTCATTTTACACAAATTGTTTGGAAAAATACAATTGAAATGGGAATCGCAATGGCAAAGAAAGATGGTACATGCATTGTTGTTGCGTGTTATCATCCGAGGGGTAATATAGTAGGTCAGTTTACCGAAAATGTTTTCAAACCGAACAAAAACATTTGATAATATTGCGTCTATGAGCGAAAAATTAACTGTCGATAATGTATTTAAGCGCGTTGTATTTATATTCGTTGTAAGAACACTTGAACATATTAATAAAATACGTAGGCATGCATATAATAAACATTCCACATGAATATTGTGAAAAAAAAATTTTTATTTCTCATATTTATTTAAATATTTTTTTCACTTCACAAAAAAAGTCATTTAAACATTATTCAATTTAATAAATGTTTGCTCGATAATTATGATATATTTATAATAAATTTTTCATCGTGCGTGTGTCAATCAACGTCAAATATGGTGTTTACATATATGCATATGTACATACATACATTTGTGTGTACATGTGTATATATGTATACACATAGACAAGTGTAAACACATGTTGTATATTAGTTCAATCGGAAAGTAATATCGTCAAATTGAAACAGGTAAAATTTTTTCAAGTTTTTATTTCTATTCAATGATGTAATTCTTCTCGTTATCTTACAACCTTTTGCAATTTAGTGTGTAAAGCAATGCTGGGTGGAAATAAATTATTGTTTTTTGATCAAAATGAATATCAATATGAGCAGAAACAACATTACTTTTCGATTGACCTAATATATACACACAGGATACATATTTCATTTCATTTAATTTTTTTTAAAAATTAAATATAGCCATTTATGTTGGGTTATTCGAACGAGAAATAATTTTACTCAAGTCCCTGTAGTACTATAGTGTTAATTAAATATCTTTGGTGAAAAATGAGAAATGAAAATTTCGTTTATTCAACGAATTTTATGATGTACATTGGTCATCTGTTAACTTTGGGATATTTATAATTGAAAATGTTTACATTATTTGATCAATCGACATTTTGCATCATAACAATTTGTTTTGTAATTTTTGAATTAATTTCAAATAGTGTTTTGTTTCTCTTTTGTTCTAGTTCTCAGTACTATACAAAGCGTATACGAGTTGACAAAGTATTAATTTATTTATTTATCCACTTATTTATTTATTTATTTATTTATTTATTATTATTTTTTTTTTTTGAGAATATTTTATCAACCCTTTTATGCAATTATCTAAAGATAACTAGAAGGTACGTATTGACAGACTTCCTAAGTCGATTCATTGCATTGACATTAATTCCATTCTATTTAATTCATTTTCTTTTTATTTTTTCGTTAATTTTATTTTGAGTAATCACAAAGGGTTGAGATATACATATTTATATGATATCTTTTGCTCCATTCTTTAATTTCGTGCATCTGCACATTCAATCGATCACACTTAAAGAAAAAATCACCTGAGAGAATTGTGCTATAAATACTGAAAAGTTGATAGTGAATAAAAATTAATGAAATATATACGAAATTACCATATTAATTGTGTCATTCTATTTATATTTATAAAATTTATTCGCAGAAATCCAGCTCACTGTGCAATCACACCGTAATGTATATATATTTGTTTCGAGTTTACTGGAATAATAACATTTTTTAATTCACCAAAGGATTATTTTTTACTTTTCATTACTTTTTTGTGAATTGGTCAGAATAATGCTTGTCTCATGGTTTTATATAGTCCCCCATAAATACAATAATCGATTGTCAAAACTCAAGTGGCGTTATCGAAATTAATCATAAATAATTAATAGATAATTAATTTTTCATATTTTTTAGTTAACTTGATGATAATTCATCGAATTTTTCCGTATGTATATAAAATCGGTGATGTATTCAGCACTCATCAACTGATTTGATTCAATATAATAGATATAATATATCTTTGCATAATTTTTCATTTAAATCTATACAATATCATGAATCAATCAATGCTATAGTAAAAAAAAAAGTAAAAATAAAGACAATAAGTTAATGAATACTTACAAACTGCATTTTTAAATTTTATTTTACTCCTCAACCATGTTCAAGTACTAATATCGCATATTTTTCGAAAAAATGCACAAATATAAAATTTCTCACCTATAGATATAATATAATAAGTAAATAATATATTATGTATAATTAACGCAGTGAAATATCGCAAACTCCTGGTTCGCGTGTGATATGATACTAATGGTCATGTACTCTCATTTCACACTCCTCATCTAGTATGAAAATTATTAACATATTTACGTGGAATGCGTGTGTACATACTGACACATACTCACATTTATATATTTGTCCTATTTCTCTATTAAATTAAACTTTACGCATCATTCTTATACAGATAGTAATTTGTTATTCCTTATATATTTTTTTTATTATTAAATTTTCATTTTAATTTATATATATTCTCTCACTATTTTCATTCTTTCATTTATTTATTTATTTTTTCTATATATTCCTATTTCCCTATGGATTTTTATTATCTTATCCATAATTGTATATGCTCGTGCACTTAATAAATGATAAATTTTTATTTAGTTTTCATTTTGATCATTAAAATTATACGATTCCTGGTCGATAAAGACGCGGGTCGTTATGAGCACCACCTTTCTGGTAGGCAACTCTCTTCTATAATTATTTAATCCGGGCAAAGTGGCCTCCAAGCCGGGTCCGGACCGTTCGAACTCGCACAATGTCGGGAAAATTTATATGTATACGTATTTATCAAATTTTCTCGCGATTTTTATCTCATCAGCGGCCTTTAAAAAAAAATTTAAACTACTCTCAAGATCCCCAACACCTTAATAATGAATTGAAAAAAGATAAGGAGAAATATAAGTTGAAAATAATACTAAATATGTGGGAACGCTACAGCCATTTGTTTCGAACTACACTGGAGAGTCGGCGTCCCCACATAAGGTTGTATCATACTATCGTTCCTTGTATATGTTGAGGATCTTGACTACTTGATGACATTTGTTGTTGTTGTGATCCTAATAATGATAATCCTTTAGGACTCTGTAACGATATGGGTGGTAGATCATAAAGACCGCCGAGAGAACCACCGAGACCCGCGCCAAGCGGTGAACCAAGTCCAGGACCCAGCGAAGGCAGTGAAGGTAAACCAACATCGAGAATACCAGTATTACTAGCACCACCAGTTGGAGTACCCTCTTCCGGTGGTGTCACCTCCAAACCTATTGATCCATTCAATGCAATTTTAATGGGATTGTGATTGGAGGGATGGGACAACGCACCGAGGCCGATGTCCTCCAGGCTGCTCTTTCGTCGCGTGGTGAAACCCTGTCGAAGGGAATTGCTTCTTCTAAGTAGGATGTCATCTACCACGCGCAACGAATTCGAACGGCCGCGCAAGCTACCGGCTACGGTGGGACTGTCCGGTAGAGAGAGTGAATTTGATTTATTTGTATTACCGATAGATGGTGCCCTAGCCAAACCGATTCCCGAGCCTCGTCGACTCGTGCCACCGCCAGCAATACCAGCAGCACTCATTTGTGCTACTAATTGCGCTGAACAAAAACTTATATTACTTTTGCGTCGTGAATTGTGTCGTTCGAATGTTTTCTGTGCTGAAAATGGACTTGGTCGTACGAGATAAACGATGTCACCCTCTTCTAATTTTAAATCACAGCTCGGATTTATTATTACGTATGATAAATTATTTCTTTTTTCTGATACGTCGTCATAATCGGCAATAGGTAAATTTAATGATTCCATTCGTGATCGTACTAAATTTGCTATTTCAGCACGTTCTATTTGCTGCGCATGATTATCTCTTGCTTCATCCGCCAAGCTCACCGAATACTGTAGAAAGAAAAAAATTTATTATTAAATCATCAGCAGTTCCAGGCAATAAAATATAAGAAGATATTTTGTTTGATTTTTTTTTTTTTTTTTTTCGTGTGTATTATTAATTATCAATTAATTATTCACAGTGCTTATACAATATAGCAATATGGTATTTACATATATAGCGTACTATGCAGCGCAATTAATGACATCAGTCAATGTTGTGATAAGCAATTTTAGGGAAAGAATAAAAAAAAAATTATTTTGTGTGCGAAAGAAAATACAATACAAGAGACAAAATCATAATGAATAAAAAAGAAAAAATTAAAAAATTCAGCAAACAGGATAAAGTTTCGTTAAAAAAATTTATGAACAATAAACGCGTTCACATATTACTTACAGCTGATGTACTCTTATCGCGACTCGCGCAGTTTGCAAGACATGACGCTGCCGAACGGCGCATTTTGTATGTTCTGCCTATTCCAACATCGCTCTCTGCATCAGAGTCACCCTGTTAAAATTACAAGCAATTCTACCCTTACTAATTGTGCTCTGTTGCGTCACTTCACTGTTCCTCTGGTTTTTTTCTCCCTACCCCTCTTTTACTCCCCCGCCTACTTTTATTTTTTTCATTTGAAATATTGGGTATAATTAAAAATTGAAATTCCATTCGTTCCAATTTTCACTCTTCAAATACATCATATATCAACTATTTGCTGAAAATTGAAGCTACATTATTTTATATTTCTGCTATTCAAATTCATACACACACATTCATACACACATATATGACAAATTTTATTTTAGTTTTAGAACCATATATATATTCATATTTACGAGTGCACGACTACACCGTTGAATCATGAAATAAGATGTAGCATTTTAATATAATTATAATTCAAATATATAACGTGAAAAAAGAAAGTGAATTCGACAGATTATATAAAAATTATAATGGCAAACTGTTTTATTCAGTATACATAGATTTAAAGACAAAAAATAAATAAATGGGACAACTAGATCTTCATATGAATCATTATCACAATGCGAGAATCAGATTTAACAATGTGATCAATGAATTCCTGTATAATTATGCTTGAAAACATCTACGATATAACTGTGCATCACGCCTATATACATATCAAGCGTCTACTTTCACATACCATATATGTTCAGCACACAACTACGATCATATGTATATCTATTTATGTTTATATATTTATATATAATAGAATTCTTTTTTTCCAATAGTTTTTGCGAAATGTATTGCCATCATTTGTAATGATCACGCTAAATGCAACTGAAAAATACGAGAATGTAACAAAAAAACAGATGTACAATATGAATGGAAAAACAGAGAGAAAAAATTAAAAAAAAAAAGACAATAAATAGGCACGTGTGCGAGAGGGCACGCTCATGCGCTACTCACACAGCTATCACTTATATTGCTTGGGCATCGAGCATTAGATACAAATACGATTGGATGTGCAGCCACATATCAACACAAGAGGAGCTCATTTCTATATTTATTTATTTTTTTTTTCTTTGCTAAATGTTTTTTTTTTTCATTTTGTGGATGTTCAAGTCTAACATCTTGTCTAACTTTGTATGGTATTTATTTTTTTCAGTTTTCTGTGTTTTTTATTTATCAACTCACATTTGATGTATCTGCGACACTCGTGTCTTGCGTTCGATAGATACCAATTGGAATTTCATAAGTGGTTGAACACAATTTTTGATAAAGTCTTCCATAAGTTCTAATCCACATGTCATCTTTGGTAATTTGCATCTTCAAAAAAAATAAATAAAATTGAAAAAAACATTATGTAAAGGTTAAGTGTAAATTGTCATTATTGAATTTACCGAGGTGAGAAATCCTGAACCAGGTGCTTGATCAATACCAAGTAATAATCTGACAAATGTTATTACGTAATCCTTGACAAATGCCTGGTACAATAATGTATCGAGCATTGACGCACTGAACACACTGCCAGCAGCAAACGGTAAACGAAACATATACGATATGTGTGATCCTCTTTCCTTTTCTCTCTGTTATCAAAACGGGAAATTAATTAATTTCAAGTATTAAAAAAGATACAAATAAATAGATATATTCAGTGGTATGACTAATATGCTTTGATGGATGCATTATAATTTTGGATGCTGCATTAATTCTCAGTTCACGATTAAGTTTGCGAAAAAATATCTATTTCACATGCTAAAAAAAATTGCATCATCAATCATTTACAATTATAATTGAATTATTTTCGAATGTATAGCGTTTAAAAATATAACCGTTATATTATTATATTAAATTTGACTAATTATATCATGAAATTAATTAAGCTTATGTATAATTCAGACACAGGCTCATTGTATCCAGATGTCAAAGGTTCGTTCAAGCAGTGAGGATGATTGTCTAATAATGCAAGTGCTTTGATCATAACATCGTCGGAATAATCTACCATTCAAGACCATTTACCTCATCATTATTGCAATTTTTTAATTATCAATAAAATTAAATTGAATTTCAATCAAACCGATAATATTAATAAAGTGTATTTTATTGAGAAAAAAATATATAAATAAACAAGTGGTCTTGTGGTGGTTTACCACGACTTTTAAAGGTAAAATCGAGACAATAATGGTCGTGACAGTCAACCGATCAGTCTTCTAATCATCCGATCAGTCAATCATCAATCAGAGGTTGAGAGTGAGTGTTATCGTGTTACCGGGGAGCCCATCGGAGGCTCAGCGGAGTAGTTGTCACCGGAAGTAGTACTGAAGAGTACCTTTTCCATTTTGCTGAGATGAAGAGCGTATTTGTCATGCGCCCGAAATTGCATGAATCTCATGTTGCTTGATTGGGACAGCTCAGTTATACTCTTTATACTAGGAAAGAATCTGCCAACAGCATACATGATAATAGTAATACAATAAATATGTTTAGAAAAAAATTTTGAAAAATACAAAATATTAAATGAATTAATTATTTGGCGAACTTTTTTATATTATTTCATTGTATTTTGTTTATTTGCATTACTTGAACATTGTCTGCACAGCGACAATTGTGTTACAGTCAGCCAATGTATCCTCCTCTGCCGAATTGCTCAATTCTTTATTTACAACAACGACATTTTCGGCGAGGGTGATACCAGCTCGCAGCAGGTCATCCAGACAGTCAATCGATCCAAGCATCCAATAGACAAGAGGAAAATAGGCGATCGCATCGAGAAAAGCAATTTCCGGCCTTCTCTCTAACAGCAGGATGATCGGGTTCAATGAAGTTTTTGATCTGAAAAATGCATATCACATATATGGCAGACAATAATATATATAAAAAAAAAGGATATGAAACTGTTATATATTGTGAGGGGAAAAATAAAACAAATGATATTGTACGACATTATTACAGATTGACTATAATTTTTGTTCAATAAACTATCTCAATTCATTATTAAATTATCACTTACCTGAAATGAGCTCTCAATGGAATAATGAAATTGTAAATGCCGTTACTTGCATAATCGGCGGCCAGAATTATTGTTTTATTTTGCCAGTTATATTCTTTCGCATTGCGATAACTACAATGCTCGCAGACCTAATGAAATAATTCATACATATATATTCATGTTTTTGAAAATTTTTCCATTACGGTTATTAAATTTATATAAATTACTATACCTGAGCTAATTGAAGACAACAAAGGGGTTTTTTTTCCTTTAATAGGTAACATAATGTTGGCGATACTCCGATGAATGGTGAAACTGGTGGAAATCCCTTGACAATACTGAAACACAATTATAAAATACTGAGTTATTGCATTTAAGTCGCAAATATAGATGTGTACACATGTATTCTGAAAGAAATTCTAATAGTGTTGTTTTCGTTATTATTATTATTATTATTATTTCAAGGCCTTCTAAAGCATTTATATTATTCATGCAACAAGTTTAAAACTATATATATGTATATAAACCATTAGATAACAAAACGTAATTTAGTTAATGTATTCAGACGATAGCTAAAAGTGATAACGGATAATGGAAATTGTAAAAATATTTTCTATCTTTACACACATAAAGTAACCACTTGTAGTGACGTTTGTATTCCTATCATAATTATATGTGTCCATGAAATGCTGATTAGTTAATTTTTGGTTTTATTACCATATTTTTTTGAATGTGATTAATGAAAAAAGTTTTTTAACGAGTGCTATAGCTGTAAATACATATGAATTGTGTCAAACGTTACACCTGTTGTGATGTCTTGTTGTCGTCCTCGAGTCGAAATATATCTTTGGAGAGATGGTTTAAATTTTTAACCATCTGTAGATGTAATTCGAGCCTCATTTCACGTTAGCTTCATTTATTATCAGATAAGAATAGATATATGAATGAATAAATAAATAAATAAATTATTTGCAAAATTTTATTTTTGTATTTTGTTTTTGTTTATTAGTAACATATGGTGCCTTCTGCATTGGTTTGACAGTTGGCTGGCCGGAGGATTTCTTGACACATATTATCGCCATCCGCTCCAATGAAGTATCTATTGACGCAGAAAAGTTAAGATCAACGACCCGTTTAGTAACAAATATGGGCGGATGTCTTGGTGCACTGATTCCTCTATGTTTTGTTGATATCATTGGACGTCGACGTCATTTTGCGATTGCTGCTGTACTGAATATTATTTGTTGGCTTACTTTGACATTAGTAAAAAATAGTCCAGTTAGTTGACAATATAAAAATTGAATTCCTCATTAAATTTGAAATATTTTTTATATTACATTTTTTTTTCTCTCCATTACTCAGATTCTTCTTATTGGAGTAGCGATTGGTGGAATGGCCACCGGATCATTTGTTGTAACAGCAACAATGTATATTGGTGAACTATCGCCAACTCCAAGTCGTGGTCCTTTCACTGCTTTGGTTGCATTTTTCGTTTACATTGGAGTACTATTCAGCAGAACTTTATCTCTGTTCATTTACAATAGAATCGCACCATTCACAATGTCAGTGGTGACGTTGGGATTTCTCGTGTCAGTTTACTACTGGATGATTGAATCACCGTACTATTTGTATGAGCAGGGTGAAGTTAGATGAAAATTTTTTTAATAATTATAAAATTTATATTTTTTTCTTTAAACATTTAACTTTACATTTTATTTTTATAGATACAAAAGGCAAAAGAGTCATTGAAAAAATTACGAGTAAACTGCGATATTTTAGATATTGAATCGGAATATAAATCTATGGAAATATTTTTCGATGCAAAAGGTGAATCAATCCAAGAACATGCTTATTTTCTATCTTCAGCATTTATGATCAATAGTGGAAAAGCATCGACTGCTGTAATTCTGGTATTATTGATTGTAAGTCAAACAATTGGTGGTTATGCAATGAGTGAATATACAGAGAGATTTCTTCATAAATTTTCGCCGTATTATGAAAAAAGTATTTTAACATTTTTAGATGTCTTATCGATAGGTTTGTGCATTTTTTCTATTCAAAATGTTGGCCGACGATTATTATTAATTATATCAATTGGTGGTTCGAGCATTTGTTGTATTATTTTAGCGATTTATTCATTTATACATGAAACTAAATTTTTGGCAATAAGTGGTTATGCTGATGAAATTTTTACGTCTATCATTGTTATTCTCTATTGTATTGCAAATTCTCTAGGATTGACACCTATCTTGCCACTGTTAACGGGTGACGTGTTCCCAAATCGTATTAAAACTATTACTGTGGGATTATGCATTTCAGTGATATATCTTGGTGCAATGATTAATCAAATTGTCTTCGAGCTTTTAGATGCGCATAAAGGTATATATGTAGCATCTATTGTTTTTAGTGTAATTGGATCGTTTGGAATGTTTTCGTTATATATATTTTTTTCTGGTACAAGTATGGTACACCATAAAATTCAAAATACAATGGATGATTTGAATGTGTTTATCTTTTGATGATAAAAAATATACATCATCTTTGATTCCTGTTTTTTTTTTTTTTTAATTATAATTAATTTAATCACGAGGTTGTTCAATATGTTTGGATATTTTTTCTTATTATTAATTGAGATATATTTTCGAATATGAGTTTTAACAACAAATTATTAAAAGTAAAAGTACAATGAAATTTAAACTACTATTTCGCACATTAATCTATTATTTGATGCCAAATTTTAATAGGATATTATGCAGAATAACAAAAAATACAGCATACAATTATATTTATATATAGTATGTATTTGCACCACGTGCCGAAACTCACCCCTTAAAGCTGTATGGGGGTTGATAGTCGTATGTGTTGTGCAGCAAAGGCGTGGTTTTTTTGTGTTTGGTGTGCACAAAATTGATGCGAGGGAAGACACCGATTTACACACATCCATATTGAAGGATTTAATAGGGTGTCAGGCAGGAGGCAGCATCGTGCGGCAGTGCACACACGTTGGTTAATGCATTAAAAAAGAAAGATAGATAGAAAAAACAAAAACGCCATAAAAACTATAAAGAAAAAAATACGAACATATCAATTGCCCAAATGGTATATTTTTTTTAAATTAAATGACGTATATGAAATAAAAATCTTTGTTAAGAAACATCAACTAATTTAATTAAAAGATTTTTTTTCCATGGAAAATGTGGTGTAACTATAAAGTAACGGTACTCTAAAAAAAAGTATTACACATTTTTATAGAGCAACAAGACGAATACTATTTTTTTTCCCCGTTCTTTTTCTGCCATTTTTATTACGCGTGGCGCTATGTTTACGATCACGGGCGATATCATATTACCATTCAGTATTTTTAGTGCAACATAGAAATATCATAAATATTGTTATAAGGAATAATAGAAAAGGAAAAGATATAGCAATTATATATATCATAAAATTTACTGCAGAAAATATAGCAAAAACAAATATATAAGAAAAAATATTTAGCTAGCATTACCATCAAAAATATTTTCTTTTTATATTTTTTCATCTAGGATGTCAGATATTAAGTATATTAGAAAATGGCCTTGCCAAATAATTTATATTCTTCATCAATATATATTTATATTATTTATTGAAATATAAATAAATAATTTTTAACCGTTAAATGAAAATTAATTTTATAACCAAGCTAGTGCATGAGAGATATTGAGGAAGCTGCACAGACAATACATCCGGATTTATATTTCTAGAATCAGATGGAGATTAAGTCTATTATATTTTCATATAACTTAATATCATCTGGCTTTGAGAAATTTATTATGTAGATTCTTGTAAATAATGCGTATAACCGAAAAATAATAATTATAAAAATGATTAAAAATATATTTAATAATGATGTAGTTTAATAATATATTTACGCAATTTTTTCGCTCGGCGACCGCCATGGAACATCATCATCCATTTCGTCTTCGGATTCATCACCTTCATGGTCTAATGACTCTTGACCAGGTAGATGCAACGTAGAGCTAGTCAACATATCCGGCACAGGAAGAATGCTTGGACGTCGACTACCTGAAAATTGAATTATCACATGACCATACAAATACGTGATATGTAAATTAATAAAATGCTTATTATTTTCGATTGATACACGTATATATTTATATTGATATATATTTTGAGAATAATATGAACCTCTCCTCTGTCCTAATAATTCACATGATGGACTCAACAAATTTGGATTTGGATCCATGGAACGTGGTACATCAAGATGGTTTCCAGTAATTGGAGTTTGCGGACTTGATCCGGCATCACGTAAGCATTGTCTAGAGTCCGTGAGATTTGGTGGATCCAAATATGTAGCTGCAATATGCATCGATTCTTGTTGAACATTATTCAGTAATTAACGAATTTAATATGATGGTAAATTTAAGCAGCTTTGTTAGTAAACAAATTAATTTCACATATTTATATATAAACATTATAACCTTCATCAAATTTTGCGTAATAACATTTTTGATAGTTACAATAACTTGGTTTATATAAAAGATAAATGAAATGGTACTTTGCCATAGGGGATCAATGCGATATTAATAAATGTTATATAAGGTAAGCGCATCTGTAAATACACACATTTCAGCCGAATCTATGTCAAATTTAATATTTTGCAAATAAAATGTGAATAAAAACCTAATGGATATTAAACAAAATCGCGGTGAATGAACTCATTCAATTTCAAACACTCAATTGATTAATAATAATAAAGCATTTTTATAAATAAATTAGCTTTGATAATTTGTTAATTTAAGCATCGCATGCATTTAACCAAGCTTTTCACATCAAAAACAGATCAATTTATGGATATATTGACAACTCAAATAAATTTTCATGTCATATTTTTTTTTCATTCTATAAACTAAATAAATATATATGTATGTATTTTAAACTTTTAATTTTATTACTATTATTTGTCATGACTTCATTATTATCTGCCTCAGAATTCATAGAAGCTGGATAGTGTTAATTTTTAAGCGACGTTGTGAAATAATGAAAAGTATTCTGCCAATATAAAAAAAAAAAATCAAAAGTACGGTAAATGAAAAAATATTTTGTTTGTTTTTATAATTTTTTTTTTTTGCATTTTAAATATAAAATAATATTAAGAATAAAATAAAAATAAGAAGCGCAGGCTCATGCGACACTCACGGTGAACATCGGATGCGAGTAGGTTGTGATGTTGGAGTGTGGGCGTGCTAGGGAGGACCTGCAATATAACTTGAGGTGGTGGCGGTGCACCGGGTAACGGCGTGTGAACACGCGGTTTACCCGGTGACACTGGCTCACCATCCTCACCACGTGCCGTTTGTGTATCATACGGCACTTTTAAGCCATTCGAATATCGTCGGTGTTGATTGACACCAATTCCAATTGTAGTACCGTTCCCTCCTGCGCCAGTTGCGGACGCTGTTGCTGTTGCTGCTGCTGCAACACTAGCTGATAATGTTGCTGTTGGTGTTGAAATTGACGTTGTTCCTGTTCCCATTCCAAATGTACTACCACCGCAGCCGCCACCAGTCGATGTTGCTGAACCATCAGTCTTCGTTTCTACTATAACGTGTGAGGGATCAACACCACTTCCAACTTGATGATTTGCCACAACAAACGCTGAATTTTCCTCCTTTGTTATACTCATATAGTAACACGTGTCTGTTTTCTTCATTATGTGTCTGGGTCCTGTAGCATAAATACAAACAGAGGTAGAATGGGACGACGGAATATGTAGAAAAAATATAAAGAAAAAGTGAATGAAAGAGAGAAAAAGAAGATGAGAAAGGCGGAGAGAGAGAACAAGAGGCGGGAAAAGGCATGAATAAAAGATGATGAATAATGTGGTGGATGATGTAGATAATAGAGTTGACGCCGCAATGAAGAATGAATTTTTATGGTAATATATTAATGTATATATATACATATATGTGTTTTCATTTTTTGAATTCTTACCGGGATTCAAGAGAATTGTATCCTCGTAAAATTCTGGTAATTCTGCTGGTCTTACAGCAACGAGCGCCACGCCATACTTGCGATGACTGTGAAATGAGGCATAGGTGAAGGATTTACCCTCATATTCACCAAAAAATCGTGAGTCCCCAAGCGTTATGTGATAGATTTCATTGCCAGAACATTTGCCATACAAACGATGCCATTCTTCTTGTGACTGTTGACCTTCTCTGTTTATCCAAAAATTAAATTTAAAAAATAAGTTAATATTCTATATTATATGAAAAATATTAAATATTGAAAATCGAATAAATTGATTAATAATTATAACTTACTGGCCACGAGACGTGTGTAGTAGGAGCGTGACTAATGTAGAAGCCCCAGGACACGTGCAGTTATTCGCTAGTAATGCGTATTTAAATTCGTCCTCGCATACAACGTGCTCGGCAAATTTCACGTGCAATTTATTCTCTGGACGGAATATTTGTACGTATTGCGGTACATTTGGTGCAAAATCTTTTACTGCCCATGATCTTAATATTGTATGTTCATCAGCGGCTGTTTTATCAGCATAATTTCGCGCTGCTAATACAAAACACGCCTCTGCTTCATTCATTCGCGCGCGAGCAAGATCACCGTCTTTCAAGCATGAGCCCTGAATATAGATTACTCTTTGAGCCCAAATTGGCACTTGAAGTATCATTCTCATTGTTGTATCCAACTCCATTGGTGATAATAATACAACATAGTAATCCTGAATAATCCATAAAAACAAGAAAAAAATGAAGATTTTATATTTAATCATCAATTGCTTTCTTGTAGAAAGTTGGAATTTTTTTTTCTTTTTTTATAAAGAGATTTTATTAAGTAATTTAATAATACTGTACTTGAAGCAATGGATGTGCATAAAATTCATTGAGGAAATCCATGATGGTATCCGCTTGTAATGTCGTGCTGCATACCACAACGTGTTTTTCGCTTTGCGCTCGATGCGATGAATATGATCCACCGAGTTTTTGACGTTCCATCCAGGTGAATGCCAATTGTTCGAACTAATAAATGCGGACAAAATTTTAAATTAAAAAAAAGAAAGGATAATTATTTCATGATATTCAAAATATTTTATTTGCAAAGCTATAATATATATGAATAAAAATTTTTCAATTAAAAGTTGTGATGGAATAAACGATGAAATAAAAAAATATTATAAAATGTGCAATAAAATTGAAGAGAATACACGTAGTCACACGCTTGTTAATTAAACGACGATTCGTCCGACACATGTCCGACCATTGTTGGCAGTAACTACTGAAGTTGCTGCCAAACGCATTCTGTTTTCTATTGAATCCACTTTTCGATAGTAAAATAAACGATAGATTGGATATAAACCAACGTCAACAAAATTGCTCGACACCCACGAATAATTATATGGCTTTGAATAATAATTTAATGATGAAATGGTTTAAAAACAAATGAAATAAAATTCATCTACAATAAAGATGTAGATGAATATGAGAAGAAAAAAAAAATATAAAAAGGATCCGGACAGATTTTTTTTTCCATTACAAGTCTCTTTGTCGATTTTTCTTTTTTTTTTACTTGCTCATCGTAACTGCTTACTTTTATCTTTCTTTCACGACTTTTCCTTTGAATTGGCAGTGTTTTTCACCTCGTAAAAGTAAGATCGTAAAAAGACTTGGTGATAGCAAAGAAATTTATTTTCATTTTCCAAGAATGACAGAAAAATAAATAATTAAAAATTTTATTGTGGAAAAAGTGAATTAATACAACTGTAATTATATACATAACTATAGATATAATAGATATTCGTGGTACATGTATTAGTAGTGTAATTTCGTTAATGAGGACATGCTTTTACCTGAGTGGGTAACACTATGAGCGCTACGCATATCATGCACACCATATAAAGCTGTGAGGGCCAGATGTCTGGCACGAAGTCGCCATATCCTACTGTAGAAAATGTTACCACCACGAAGTACGTGCTTTGAAACAAGTTAAGGTGCCTGTGCCCGGCACGTTGAAAGTGTTGAATGCCACAGACGCTAAAACATTGAATAAATAAAATTTAATGAAATTTGATAAAAAAAAAAAAGAGATAACAATGAATTTATAAATGAATGAGTTTGGATCAGTGACAATTTTGTTTTGTAATTATAAATATGAGTATACAAAATTTCAGATATAATATGTATTATATCTTTGAAAGTATACGTAAATATTAAAATATATATTCACATATATAAATAGAACTTGCTTAAAGTTTAAATTAGTTAGGTAAACGTTGTATTCCAACATTTGCTCAAAGAGTTTGTTGAATTAAACATAGACTTCAAGCCTAGGTAATATTTATCGTCAAATATTAGTTTGCTTGAATACAATTCAACAAACTTTTTGATGACAATTACTTCACCTTAGTCCATTATCCAAACGTTAGAGGCATATTTCTGATAATTTTAAGAATATTATTTATACAATTTACTTTTTTTTTTTGTTTTAAGAATACGACTATATTTTTTTTAATTTTTGATCATAATTATTTTTTTTCTCTCACCGTCTCATTAATCTTTCTCTATTTGCTTGAAATATGATGAAGTAACACGATGCATTTGCATCATGTTCAAAGATATGAAATATAAATTCACATTATTATTCAATATTCTGTTAAGCTTGAAAGCTAACATTGGAAAGTCGTAAAAAGACGAATAAAAACATAATTTAATTATTAATTATGCAAAAAAAGAAAGAGAGAAAAAAAAAACTAATTTACTTCAAAGAAGAAGAGAAGTTGTATTTGTTTGTACATAAATAAAATCAAATTCAATTGATATAGAGGAGAGGCTACTAAGAAAGATTCCCTCGAATAAGAGGGATGATAAAATGAAGACAAAAATTATTCATAAAGTTCACACATATTCGTAGTCATTTGTATTATACGCAAAAAAATCGCTAGAATTCAAAGTGGTGTAACTTGATGAAAAATGTTAATAATAAATGCCCTCAAAATTGGTTGTCATTGTCAGTAAAAATTAATGAAACGACTTGATTGAAAAAATTACAAATCGTTACTATATAAGAATTTTAGAAGCTTCAATTTCGTTTTCAAAGGATTATCGTACAATTATTTTTTCGCGAGTTATCAACAATTAAATCATTTGGTATCTTTCTTTGTTAAATAATGAACATTAGTGAATCGATGTATCTCATTATGAATAATTTTGTATTTCGTTTTAGATTTCAATTTGGTCTTTGATTACAAGCATCAATGATTATATAGTTGTGAATACCCTATTGTCACACCTGACTACCAAACAAGGCCGCGTTGTGGCTTGTCGTTATAGATTATATGTGTTTATGTATATACCTATGCCAGTGTGTACGTACATGTGACTGTCTGTTAACATTGCTGACTTTATGAATAATATATATCGTGAAATCAATATAATACGACAGTTCATGCGCGAGGGAGACGAGCCAGACAATTAGTTATTTATCACTGGCCTACATTACACCGATTTATCCGCCAATGCATACATATATATTATAAATATAAATAGTATATATTTGATATATATATATATGTATGGATCAAGAGGAGAGTGTGATAGTGTACTGGAAACATATATAGTCTGCGACTTATTGAGGGGCGAATACAATTTTATGGAATTTGTATATGTACACGTGGTATTATCGTATCACAATAATGTCTATTCTTGGATACAGTGACCCAACAAGAATTGACGTTTTCCATCGGACATACTCACAACCTCAATCATTGACATATTACATTTAAAAATAATATCTATGGTTATATATGTATATCAGTGCCTATGCGTGTCATAGAGATTGCTCATTTTTTTTTTAGTCTAAAGGTTATGAAATAATTGCATTTTTTTTACAAATATGTATATAGTTTGTGTCACGTTTGAGGTTGACTAGGAATTCCGGTGTTTTACGGTCAAATACTAAACGTGATTAGGGTTGTTATGGTCTCTAAGCAAATTATTCTTAGATATTTCAGCCTGATGATGACGAGGAGAACGACCACGTCGATTTTAGTGTATAACTAGAGTGAATGTCGATCGAATTTTTACCTTATTTGAAGAGGCCTGTCAATTGAAAAATCTAGTTTACTATAAAAGACTCGGTGGGAGGTATAATACTGAAGACGATGCTATTTTTTCCTCGCTATGGTTTAATATTTGTTCAACTGTTTTATTCAATGTCTATGTTTGTCTGACCATTGTATACTTACGTGTGCTTATGCCGGTACATAGTTATATATTGACTGAACTAATTTTTATTTTATACATAAAATTTTAATGTTTCAAATATTTTACTATGTAATATTATTTTTATGTTCATATTGCAAAAATATGAAACATTCATTTTCCTTCGTTATTGCAGGAGTAAAATATCAATTTTATTCGAGAGCTAGGCTGACTCAATTGTTGTTGAAGAAAAAAAAATTTTTATATTCTCTTATATTCATGGTCCACATTTTTTCTAGCGATTTTTTTTTATCTTATGAGCAATAAAAAACAAATAATAAAAGCACGTTGGACGATGAAAACTGAAGAAAATAAAAATTGAATTGTGATAATGTCGTAAAATATGGAAATGTGACTGAAAATAAATACGTGAATAAAAAAAAAAATTACACGTTTCGATAATACTATATGTTTGACATCCTCTATGACATTGTGGAGAAACTTTGGTCTAGCGCCAAAGTGGTTAGTTATTATATTGTGCGAAAGATACCCCGGAGTGAAATAGCAGGGGTGCAGCACGTTTACACTTTAGATTTAATGGTAAACTCGAGCACATTGCTCTTGCTTTCTTTGCACTTACGTTATGGTACTCACTCATACCGTGATGGCTTTATTTTTCTGTATAGCGGCACACCTTGACCATCCATAAATTACCGCAAGTACTTATTCATATTAAAATATCCCTATCAATCTTCCTATTCTCATAAACATGCATGAATATTTAATTCATTAAATTGAATTAAAATTTTCTAAATAAATATGAAGATATTAAATATAATATTAAATTAATTATACAAAATATTAAATCACAATAAATAATAAAAATAATAATAGTATTAAAAAAAAAGTTAAGTAAAGTGAGCAAAAATTTTTTTAAAAGCTTCACTTTTTTTATTATATTTACCAACGAGTACTTATGAAAGTACACTTGATGAAATTTATCAGAGTGCCAAGAAGGCTTATAGATACATAGTATAAAAGATACACCAAGAGGCATAAAGAGTGTGCAGAGAAAGAGAAATAGAAAAAGCGACAGAATTATTGGAAAATATATGTTTCCTGAGGTGACCCGCGAAATGAGTAGGTGCGCCCTGACGTCAAGGATCGATGTCCGGAAATTACCGCACCATAACGCAGAATGCAAACATATATGCATACATGTATACATGTGCGTACACTATTAATGGGATATTTTCAAGAGTATATATACAGCCTACAGTCGGGAGTTCATCTCATCAAAGAACTTAATTGCCAACGAACACGTGTGTTTAATAGAGAGTATATTTACAACTTATTATTTTGACTTTTTTTGATTAATAATAAATTCCAGTCATTTCATTTACTATGATGATGATGATCATCATCATTATATCCTGATAATATTCATGGATGAAAGCAATGTTAGTGAATATAGCCCACGAATATACAAATATAACACGTATACGAATCGCATTAATTAATTCAAAGATCGAATTTCCCAATAGAGAGCAATTATTTTTTTATTACTAAAAAAAAAAATAACAATATTCATGTGTTAATTTAATACGAATGTGAGGCCACAAAGTAAAATATGTATTTCAATATTCTCGCACGAAACACTTTGGTCACTTGAAATTCTCATTATTATACGTCCGAGGATAAATTTACTTACTTATTATAATATTCTCAACAGCCGTTGGCTATTCCCAGTGGATTATTGACCAACGCAGAATTTTGACATATATACATGTCCGTAAGTGGATATATGTATACAGTTGGTTTCATTCTGCAAATGGCTGGAGTGTGGCTGACTCAGTCACAAGAGAGAGCACATTGGCCCTCGGGCATCTTTCGAGTTTCTCTTATGTTGTGAAATTCCACTGGATGAATAATAGTCCAACATTTGGGAGACAAGCAGCCAACCCCTCTCGTTTTCACAACCAAGATGCTCAAAATATGACTCGAGGGGTCCCTCACCCTATCTCTTCTCCTCGTCTTTTTCTAACTCTCTTATTTCCTAACCTATTACTTCAACCCATTCGCCAAAGAATCTTCGACGTCATCATAATATCAAAACTAATACAAGTGAGTAATTCAATTAACGTTATTCTAATATTGTTAGCGCTCGGAAAATAAAATGACAAATATTTTTCTTCTTCAATTATATGCTTCATTTTGAATTATGATACTCCTAGATTTACATTATTTATTTTGTTGCAAATAATGTACGCAGAGGGACCGGAGGAAGAAGTATTATATGCTCTGTCAAATTTTGATTTGACTTTCAGATCATTTACTTTTATTATCAGAAATAGAAACTGACCGAAATTTATTTATATTCTGTTTTTCTTTGTATTAAATTATGTTAAATTATTTTCGATAACATGTAGTACAGTATTCTAACCTGGTAAAGACAAGGCACAGTAATGTTACGCTGAGGATCATCAGCTGTTGACTCAAGGCCGATTGAGATTTCTGCATTGCCCTGTGTAAATCGTTCTAGAAAGTGAAATAAAAATACTTGTCATGAGAAAAAAAAATTAAAAGAAATTGCACCATGCAATTTTTATTAATTTGATTTTGTACTTACAAACATATTTTCCAGCGAGTGCTTTGCCAACCAACAATTCAAAAAAACTGGTATAAAGAGATTGCGCATTGGAGGATAGAGTATCTGAAATGCAAATGATTAATTTAGTAATCAATTCAATTAAGCATATGATTGTGGAGAAGGAGGAAATCAAATTGTCCTATCGTGGAAGCATGATAGTTCTCAAAATAATTAATTGAGTATAGAGAAACAATGGGAGAATTGTAGAGCCGAGTATGAGTGGAGCAAAGGGAGATGATAGTGGACTAATGGTAAATTTTATTGACATTGAGAAATGTGAATGCAAAGCGAGTGTATATCACAATTGCTCATGATACTCATGTTCAATATATACGTAAATAAATACATATATGTGTATATCTATATTTACCAGTACAGAATGGCAAACTGTATAATGACATTAATTACTTCCACTGCGTATCATATCAAGATCCAATTGAAAAAGTATTTAATCAACATTGAATTTATTCGACAACATTTCGATTAATATGAAACAATGTTCTGCATGTTCTTGATTTATTTTTGTAACCTAATTCATGTTTTGTTATGGCAACAATTTTTTTATTTATTCATTATTTTTATTTTTTTCCATCAGTAACACTTTCTACAGTGATATGTTGAATATTTTTTTTTATACAACTATTATATTTCGTGCACTTTCAATACCATAGTTATAGATGCCAATAAAATATATTTGTGCTGCAAGAGGCAATTTACAGAAAAGCAAATGTCGATTCTTGTTCAGTTTTTTTTTTTTTAAATGTTTATATATATGCACAAATGTAAAATGGTTGAAACTGTGATATTATACTATAAACGTTACCTACGGATATGTGTATATATTTATGTATAAACAGGCAATTTGCATGCACCTAGTGAAGCAAATGACGCGAGTATGTTTATACGCTTTGTTCTTTGTGTATGTTTTTTTCCACATCAAACGCATAACAAAATAACAGCTTGTCGATATCACACTCACACACCCTACGGCCCATGTGTAATAGCAACCCCACCAATTAATCATTTTTTAGTCTACGCAAAAAAATGATGAAATATAAATTTTGAACTATAACAAATATGTAATTAAAAAATTTGTTCGAATAAATTCATTGCACTTGAGTTCAAATAATTCATACAGAAATATTTGGGATATATGAATGAATGAAATTCAACTGTACAGATGCAATCATGTCTTAAGATTAATGAAATAAAACTAATTGAATTATTACTCGAACGGGTAATATATATTGACTAAATACGTAACATCATAAAACAATCTAAGACGAGTTGAAAAGCGGGATTATAGGTATGTACAGATATGGGGAAAGGACGAGATTAAGGTAGTGTGATCGTAAGTGAGAGGAGATAAGTTTAATCATAATAGGATAAAAAGTTTATGTGGTATCAAGCTTATTGTATCACGATGAAGATCATAATATTTAATAACATTTAATACTCAATGCTTGTATTATGCAGTACAGAGGAAAAAATATACGATATTTTAATTTCATCACTCAACATAAACTTATCCAAATGATATGTTGTAGATGTCTGGGTATCAATGCACAGTGAACTATAGTGAATCATGCATGTGTATGAATGCACGAGAGGAACGTCGCATAACCACTTGAGACATTCTGGAGCCAAGTGTCTTCAATATTCAACTTTTCTATAAATGCTGGGAGTAACGGAAAAATATTGACTTGTACATCGACATTTTCAGTTTTGAACAAATAATAAGCACAGAATAATACAACATTTTTATTATTCTAAATAAAAGACATATTTGTCAATAATATTAATATTGAAATCAAAATTTGCATTGAAATATGAAACAACTGATGAATAATTTTTTGAGATAAGTATTTGAATATAAAATTTATGTCGAATATAATATATAATTGATAAATATTACTTACTGTTATGGTGAACGGTATTGTATTGACCAATTCCAGAATGAAGTGGAATGATAGTAACTGCTGCCAGACGTTCCCCTGTGGACATTAGGAAGACAGCTCAACATACCCAGCGATTTGCTTAATAAAATAATCTCTAAGCACGCTGGGTACAATTAAATTGCCATAGAAAAATTTTCATATTTTATTCATTTAATAATAAAATTCTTATCAATTTTTCTACGTCGTTAGCAAAATTCAAAATAAAATGTTTTGCTATCGTTGTAAACAGACGTTCTCCCATTAGGGAAGAAAATGAATGAACGTTGCGATAATAGTATATAAATACAATATGTTGTGTGGAGAAACAAGAAAAAATAATAAAGGAGAACTGACAAATCAGGCAGAAAGGAAAATAATATGAACGAACTCAATGTTCGTGTGAAGGATTCCAGATGAAACCCACTCATGGTTATAGAAATGAGATACAGGAGTGGAACATGCAACAACACCCTTTTCTACAATGATACCAAATGTGGCCAGTGTTCATCACTGCGTGGTTCATGCTGTTTTCACCATCTGCATTTTTTTTTTCACAACATATGTCGCTTCTTTTTGTTTTATATATATATTTGCTTCATTTAATATTTTTTTTTCTCCATTTAATCAAGAACATGCAAATACCCAGACCTTTCATGACACTTTTATCTGCCATCATTTATCACTACTGTGCGCCAAGAGTAAAAGGATAAATAGGAATGAAAAAATTAATGAAATGACAAAATTTTTCAATACTTTAGACAAGAACAATAATTTGCACATATAATAGCACGAGCATAATGTAAAAATACTTTTCACTCAAAAATTAATTTCCTTTTAGGATATGATTTTTTGCTTTATATAGTGCTCTCATTATAATTTCATTCATATATAGACTTGTATGGATAAAATTACTGAAAAATGGCTTTAGACTGCAAATTAAATCAATTAAAACCTCTTGAAAAATCGAAAATGATGACAATAACGAAAAAAATACATAAATGCATTTCATACATATATAATATATGTATGAAAACTTGGTTGTACGTATCGTTTGTTGGCGAATGGACTAATGCAAGGAAGAGTATCTTGACGAGTATATATAGTGTATGAGAATACGTCGAGTGGAGTTTTGAGCAAATGCAATTTCTGTGGCAGTGAAGGCATAAAGGTGGTGGCGCCGTTGAAAAGGGTAGATAGACGTCGTTTCGTCTCGGCCATGAACCAATCCTGTTACTTTGGTTTAGTGAGGCCAACGTCTCTCGACGAGTGAAGGGAACATGCTTTGCCTCTACTTATTCCTCTTACTTTTCCTACCGTCACTATACTCCTACCACTATACTTCCACTCTCTTGCATCTTTCCTGTCTCTCATCCCTCTCTTGCTCTTTTCTATTCGAGTGCCGCCAGAGCAATGGAACACTCTTGAACGGGAGCTTTATAAGTTCCCGAGGGTTCGTTCCTCTCAACCTTTCACCCTTCCGCAAGCTTTTATACTCTGGCGTGGATATGAAAACTCAGTTTCACGACTCATTGTTTTATCACTTGTACGTGTATTGGACTTTAGTTGAATTACCAATAAGATTTTCACGATGGGAATCTGATGGAGAAGAAAGCTCAAGTCGCAATAACTTCAAATAACATTTTTAAATACGTCATCACTTTATTTATTTGTTTATCAATGAAGTTTTTCATTATTTTAGTTAATACAATTCATTAATTTGAATTTATTTCTACTATTATTATTTCTCATAAACATTTTTTGAAAAAAAAAAAATTGAATACACTGAGGATGAAATTGAACGACGGGTGGTTTCAAATGAGATTGGCGTCTTTACTCCCTTGTGGAATATCTCAGGTAATGAGCCAGGAGACACTTGAGTTTGTGGGGTAACAGACATAAACTTCAATTCCCCATATTTCACAGAAATACATTTGAGACAATGTTATATACAACTATAATACACGAATATACTGTTGTCTTTTCTTTTCCCAACCGACATTGGATCATTGAGTACATCTCATGAGTAGGCTTGTGAGTAGAATACTAAAGAAACTAAGAACTAAAGAATCCTGCGATGGATGAGATACTAGGTCGAAGCTTAAGAGAGTCGTATATTTGTATAGGATTTTTTTATTCCATGCAGCAATGTGTATTTCAATCGTGGAAAAACTTTGAGCTGAGATTTTTTTATTCATTTATTTGTTTTTCACGATTTCTCAAACGTTTTCATCAGTAACGTTTTTTTCTCCGTTTATTTATTTCTTCATTTTTTTTTTATCCTACTACGATAAACAGATGGGGTCTACATGCCATACTTTTCCCTGTGATTTCTATATTTTTCTCTTTTCAATTTATTTGCAATTTTAAATTTCGAAATTTTACCCCTTGGGTGATGTAAAGCATAAACATTTATATTCCACCGCCAACTTACGACTTTAATCTATTTGCCGTATTTTCAGTGGATTGAATACTAAAATTATAATGGCATGTGAGTAGGTTTAAGTAATCACTATTTAATATTGTATATGATCTAATAGAATATTTGAAGAGATCAAATTGCATAAAATTGCACAATAATAAATCCTGATTAAAGTTATGAATTCTAATGAAGTTATGGGCGTGAACACAATATTTTCTGTAAATCAGTGTAGTGAAGATATTTTACAGATTTTCCACTCACATCTATAAAGTTCCAATAAAACCACAAATGTGAACCACAGAAAAGTATAAAAATAATAAACTTGGAATTTACATTTATTTTTACAATCAATTGGCTCTGATGAAAATAAAAAAAAAGGAAAATGAGAAAGAACAGCAGAGACACTGAGTAAACTTACACGCGTATATTATTCTTTTTGCCAAAATTAAATTTTTCAATGGTCATAAAGTTCAGTTTGACTAAAAATATACCATCTCTCATTTTCCAAATGCCAAAGTCCAATTAGTTACTACTCATCTTGCACATGACATACAACCGTATAAAATCACTATACATATATCATAATCATTACCAATCCTTCTTACCTTATCGTTTCATCTAAGATATTAACTATCGATAAGTCAAAGTTTGGTTGGATAAACTTTGGAAGAAAATGGTTTCGGCTTTAAGCTATATGTACTGTATTTCAATCTAAACAGAATCCATCTGTGGTATACCGAAAATTTGGTTTGCCTAATTTACTTGAAGTAGTGAGGAGAAACGGACTATTGCCGGATATAGAGGTATGAGTGGGGTTTTGTAAGCAACCCATGTTTATGAATATCTTTATACATGTATTTATGTATATATATGAATGTAGTTTAGTTTAATATACTTAAAATATGCACGCTACGTACTTGGTACGTGTAGTGAATTTTCGGTTTATATATTATTTTACAATGAGATTACGGTGGAATTTATGTTAAGAATAAAAACAATAAAAGCCTAAAAGTAATTCATCACTTATTCTTAATTTATAATTATGCACATGCATTTACAGACGTAAAAGTCGATCAGACTATAAAGGTAGTAATAGATAAGTAGTTACTGGTGCAGATATAAAATATGTTATTAGCGAGAAGTAACATACCTTGTATCCAAGATAGGCCAGCAATAATGCTTCTGTTAGCGATACCATCGCTAAGATCACTTGCACTACCCACAATTCCAATGGTCGTCTGACCCACAGAATTGCGTCCCAGTTGATGGTAGAATGCTCCTGAAATTCCTCCTCTGTGAGCATTTGCGATGCGAGAATATCCGACTTGTTTCCAGGCGTACAACCGTAACTGTGAGAAAAAAAAAATCACCAATAAGAATGAAGAGAAAAAACAAATAACAAGGGAATGAGCAAGGGAAAATGCAAAATAGTTTGCGATAAACAGTGAAATAAATGTTAGTGGTACATTTGTGATAAAGCGAAATAAGAATATTTGAATGTGTTGAAAAAATGAAAAAAACTTACCATGATGCAAACGTAGGAACATTGTCTGTGATAACTCGGAATATATAGAGAAAGCACGTCAGTAGTTTGAAGAAAAGATTTGCCACTCTTATTCTTAAACCTAAAAAGTTTATTCACATTGTAATATATGCACAAATATAATTATTTATTTCAACTGATATAATTATTGAAATCAACGATAGACAATTTGATTACGAGATTTATTAATTGATGAATAATTCATACAAAGTATAATTTAGAATTCGGTTTTAAGGTATCATATTGATTATTCTCAAAGGAACTTTGTGGAAGCAAATGAGCTTATGTTGTACTCAACTATATCCTCATACATATACATATATATGTGTTGTATAACTAAATCTGTTTGGTATACATGTTCATAGGTCTAAAGGTTAATCGGTAACTCACGTTGCCTTTGGAAGTATTTTACGTGTATTGTACCGTAGAGGCAGTCGATTGAGCTTCAAAAGAATTGTCGAAGTAAACAATACAGAATAAAAAAAATTAATATATAAATAAATAAGTAAATAAAATTTAACACGGGAAATTTTCAGCTGTTGAAAAAAAATAAATTATTTTTACCGCATATATATTTAAATTCAATTGACCGTAATTTAAATATGATAAAAGTTATTTATGAACATAGGTCTATTTATAATCGCCATTTGAAATTTCTGGTTACAATTGGCCAATCAATTGTGGATTAAACTCACTTGACCGTTGGTTCTTGATAAAATACAGTTGAAGGCGTTCCTTGAATGTATTTTCATTCACATAGTACTCAACACGTACTCTGTAACAAAAATATGAAACACGAAATGATTTAATAAAAATGTCAAATTAATCACTTAAAGAAGTATAACTTTTTCATAGATTCCTTATCGATAACGAAACATTTTGATAATACATTCATGGTTTATTAATATTGAAATTAAATGAAAATTTGATACGTTATGATTATTAAACGTACGAAAAATGCAATCATATCAAAAAATATCGTGTATGTCAATAAATTATATTTACTGATTTTTTTTTTGTGGGTTCTTCTTAACCGATGGTTCAACAAACACCATATTAACGTAATGGCTTTTTGGTCTGACCTATTCAAGCTGATGTTGGGTAAAACTGATGCTAAGAATAGAGGAGTCAGTAATCGTAAAATACCCAGAGGTAGAACAAGAGAGTCAGTGTATACATATACAAGTTGCAGGGTGAGTTTGCACCAGTTTTTGATTTATTAAAAAAACTTGAACTCTATACATTACATATATATGTATGGCGTATAATGTATAGAGTGTTTAGTTCACAGAAAGGGAACCTGTCAAACGTCAATGTGAGAAAAGCAAGAAGCGATCGTGTGAAAAACTTTTTTTCACTCATTTTTCATTCAATTCTATTTCTTTGTTCCCTGAATATACATATATTTTTTGAAAAATATGGTACTGGTTTTATCTGGTTGAGACACGGTGCCCATTGATTTTTATCGGTTCATTGACAGAATAATGATACAAGAGAACTTGCAAGATGGTCATTGAAGCGCATGGGATTGCAAAAGTACTACACGGAAATTGAAATATCCAATCTTGATCCAGTGTTCCGTGTCAGTGAGCATAAAAGTTAGCTTCGCCGATGCGAGTCAATACGATAACACACTTAAGCATACACATACATATATATACATATTCAACAATCTATTTATTTACATATACATATATAATACATACTAGCTGTATGATAGATGTTCAATTAATACAATTTTTTTTCACATTTGCACTCATACCAGTCGAGTTGAAATGTCGTTGATACACAACGATGATTAAGGTGGTGTGCATTCGACCGTAAGTGCGGCAATTTCTTTTTTAATGGAACACCATAAAATAATTTTTTTTTATTATCGCAAAACATTTGCCCCCTATCCACCCTGTGCTTGGTTAGAATTGGTAAACCGCATATAAAAATTACATTTTTTTCTACCTATCACTTAACACATGGAGTAATAAATATATATTATTATTGTATCTACATAAAAGTACATCGATGCTCAAATTAATTTAAAAAGGGTGATTAAATTTTGAATTAATTTATTTTATATAATCGTGATATCCATATATTATTGCCATGTCAGATTAACGATTGATTTTCAATTGGGAGAATTTCCTTCGCGAGCTTTCGCGCGTAAAATAGGTAGAATCACTTCCCGTTTCACGTCGTATTCGGCCGCAAGTACTTGGACTGCTTCGACATTTGGTACCATATTAACGTTCATTTTATATATCTATATATATTTTATTCCTGTGAATATCTATATATTGCCCCTTATACTTCTAACCTCATCGTCTTCACGTTTACTGCTACCCTCCGATCCGTGACTCTCGTATCCGTACCGCATATAGTGTCAATTCCCAGTTCCAATGTTACTTGGATAAAGTGTATCGAGTAACATTTTTCTCCTGTACAAATCTGGAGGATTTTCCAAGTTTAAATTGGGCCCATGTCACAGACGTTTTTATCCTTGCAAAAGTAAGAATGAAAAATATACAAAGTATAAATTTGTTGGATAACTGTCTATTGAAGAAAATAAAACAAAAAATAAATATGTGTCTTCGTAAATGTATTAAATGTTGTTGTAAATAGTATACATATATAAATAGCTAATGTATAGAATCGGATATCAATATACTTGGGAGATAGAGCAGGATATAATATAATATTATAGATATTCGATAGAATCAAGATAACTTTGTATTCATGTCAAGATTGAAAATTGGCTAGCAAACTTTGGAAGTAACTGGTAAGAAACGACTCGAGGTACTATAAGAAGTAGAATACGATGAAAAACAAGTGAGTAAGTAAGTAAGTAGTAAGTAAGTCGTAGTCATTCAAGCAGGGAACAACGTGCTCAAATGCTCTTGACCCGCTCGACAAATCGAATCAATCCACTATCACCCCGCAGTTCATGAGAGCAAATGTGACGCCCCAATCAATGGATAGTGGGCTTCGTTCGATTTATCGACAACTTGGCATATATAACCTAACTCGAACGAGATCGGTAATTCAGTAGGAAAGTTTTGGCCCCTTCTATCATCATACCCTCTATACACTTTGTATATATAGAGATGGATCTTGAGCTTCTATCGTCATCGCTGCTTTGACCTCGGTGAATCTGCCTGTACTACTATCACAACGTCTATATTATAGAGAAATTCAATTAGCTCTATATAGAGACATTAATGAATTAATTGTGCCAATGTCTTTGGCATTTTCATTGGTAATAGAATTTTTTCCATGATCACACTCCGAAATCCTTAAAAACTGAATTATCTCATATTCTTGATTTTATATAAAAAATAATTCATGTTGATAATAGCAATCATAAATATATCGTATATAAACATAATATGCGGACAATAGAATTTTGTCGCGTTGCGACACTAGTTTTACCTCATCATATACTTGCGCGTATGTATAACACATAGTCACGCACCTATTCTAGGTTAGCCAGACGCCAACAAAACTTACCTTTATACATAATAATATATGTATAGGCCTTAAGGTTGTACATTTATAATATTATATATCGTAACATTCTCTCTCTCTCATCATATACTGCCAATTTTCTTGGACAAACTTGTCACGCAAACCAACTGACGTTCATGTGCCCGCTTAATAGTTCACTTAATGTTAAATTGTCGATTTTAAACAATACGAAAATATGAATCGTATTTAATATGAATATTCAACGTGATTGGTATGAATATTAATGTTGATTCATAAAAAGTTATGTGTGCGTGCTGGATATATCACCGCTTGATTCTTTGCTGATAGGCTGCTCAGTGTATTATCCAGTCACGCAGTAAATAAATGGATATATAAGGGATTCCGACATTTCGTCGTGCGTTTGTATATCACTTAATGCTTGACAATTCTCTTGGATAGATGGACGTCGTCGATTATGTAAATTGCTGAATATTTAATAAACCGTGACAATTAAAAAAAATATATCTTTCAATGCTATACATAAAAATAATGAAATTAATATTTTCAATAGTTAATTTTGTACATAAGGTTCGTTAATTAATTATTGTTTTGCAATACATAATATTAATTGATGAAAATGATGATGATAATGAATTGTCATCTATCAAATAGAACGTAATCGTAAATCCCTCTTCTCTTACGTCAGACTATACATTTCACTCGTACCCGTAGCTGTCCTCGAACGTGACGTGGATACGCCGCTGTTGGGGATTTATGTTTCTCCAGTAACCGTCTGCTCGACATTACACGACGCTACGGATCTCCACCGGAAGCGTCGACCGCGTTGTTGCACGTACACGCGTTTACAGGCAACGTCTTTACGGTGCCTCCAACTGTGTGTCGGTTACAAGATTACGCTAGGGGACATATTTCCTCTACCTGAAGCTTCTTTTCCTACATATACACATACGCATATTCACACAACTGAAAATATTACGGCTGAGTGTGACGCGAATATGGTATAAATAACATATCACCTACAGTTTGTATGGATATCAATATCCGTATAATTATGAAAAGGAAATGGCCACTGTGTAGAGACATTATATACTATAAGTATCGACCAAGATGGACTTTAATAAAACTGCAGTAAGTATTGGATGAAGGGAAAAAAAATAAATATGTTTTTTATAATAAAGGCAACGAATGACTAAATTTTGGCATTGTATTCGTCAAATACGCCCTATTATCATATCTGAATTGACAAATAGTTACTCATTTCTTTTTTCCTTCCTTTCATATGTTACAGGATGAACAAGTGCACAATGAGATTGCAAATTGATATAGAATAGATGGTAATTAAAGATGATCTTACAATATGTTCAACATCTCTTCACAGTTTTATACAACCATTATCATTTGTTCGAAAAACTTATTTCCCACGAGTCTTATGATTCGATTTGTCTTTGTGACTTACACCACTTTCTCGTTCATACTTTCACACTTTCCCGTTTTGCCACTTTCTTCTTTCTTAGGTTCTTTTTTTATTTTATTTGTGACGTGCAGGAAGAAAGAAGTCTTATAACCCTCTTGAGGATAGTCTCGTTATTTGAGGTTTCAGCGGACGTCGAGAGTCGTCGAGATATATAGTTTAAGGGTGACGACACAAGAGGCGACTTGTTCGTCCCCTTTTGCCAATGTCCACAACTATACGATTCACCACCACCACTATCATCAATAGGTGAAGATGAAAACTTTTTACTATCACCACTCTCATCACCACTTATTCTTCGCCAGGAGTTTTCATCGCTGAGAGTTATATAAAGCCTTTATGTTTTTGAGTAGTTTGAAAAAAAAAAAAAAACAGTTGATGCAGAATTGACCTGGATTGCGATGGTGATAATTGGTGTCCATGAGCAAATAGAGTTAAATTATCTAATCAGTTTTGGCAGAATGCTGGATAGATACGAAATACTCCGTTCAATGTGATAAAGCATAATGTGGGTTTCTTTTCATAATTACTTTGAATCTAAATATTGTAAATCATTGGAAATAGTTAAACACCGTGAAAATATGAATGTTATATAAAAATTGTTTGACAAATTCATACCCAGTCATAGTCAAAGGTACTGGCTAAATGTTCGAGTTTAGATTTGATTTCATGTGAAAATTACAAGAACACAATTCTACCAGATATACCTACAATAAAAATTGATATGTGATGAAGTTGGTAGATAATGGAGAGAAATATAGTTGCAAAAAACAATCAATAGCATACGAAGTTATTAAATCATTCACGTATAAATGCATACACAAATGACCAAAAAAAATTTCATTAACATGAATGAAATTTCTAAATGAAATTATTATCTATTTTCTACACACATTTGTTGTAACATATAAGTTATATAATTTGAAATGAAATAATGAAAATTATCATCTCATAATTCTCATTTCTTTATGACTTGAGATTGACAGAATGCAAGGAAGAGAGATTAATTTGGGCATTCAGTAAAATGTCCGTGGATGATCATTTTGAGCTGTGAGGTTGCAGTGTGTATTCACTCCTCTTCAATGTGTACGTTCGAGTGAGTATTAATTCCTTCCGGACCTTCTCATAAAAGATAGAGTGTGACATTTATCCGACTTTATTCTCTTCATTTTTGCTCGTTCAGGATTTTCTACGGCAATCACCGTCAAAGCAAATCCAATCGTCCACGGGATTCTTGAAGCTTCAGCCCCCGATCTCTATTTGGAAAGTGGAATTAATTTTTGTGAGGTCCAACAGGACTCGACATTCATTTTTTTCGCCTCACTTCTCTTCTCCCCTGTCTCACAGCGCCCATCACCAAAGGTTTTACATAGAAATTGCTGAGCTGGAATATCGGCCAACTCTTTCTTCATAGAATATCCTTACAGACACCTCCCTTGGTTTACCTAATTTTTGTTTTTTCATTTTTTCTTCATTTTCGTTTAACACTTCAATGCTCTTAAACTTGATTGCATTTTGACTTCAAAGAATAAAAACATTCAATATATGAATATAGTTCATGAATTTTTGTTTATATGAATTTTTTTATAAACTTGAAAAGATTTTATATATGAATATTTTTATAGTAATTACTCGGCGATTGCTGAATGTTTAACTTGATATTGTACAATCATCTCACAACCGCAAAAATAATTGTATAAAAATTAATTTTCACTGAATACATTTCTCATTATTGAATCAAATTGTATATCTGCTTTCCAAATATTGTACGTATTATGAAATGTGAATAGCGATGTTTGTAATTCGAGTTATACGAAAAATTATGAATGTTCTCGATTTCTCGTGCTACATTTATCGATGTTGCGTATATTATATGCTATTGTTAAGGAATAATGAAATTCACTTGAAATATTTCATGGAAAATTCCATCATTTTTGTTTATTTTCATATAAATTTATGTGCGGTGGATGAAAAAAAATTTTTTTTTAGATATATATACTTGTCAATATATACATATTGTCAAGATTTAATGCCAGATTGCAATATTCCCCAATGAAACATTTTATTAATTGAAACATCGGTGTCGTTACAAAATCCCGTATATACCAAAACACAAAACTCACGCAATTTAACTTGGCATGGACCGGGTCCATTTAGCGTTCCAATTTCTGCTTCGAACAGTTCTCATTCGTCACTTTAATTGCAAGTGAAAATTAACAGAAAAAAAATAAAAAAAAAAAATAGAAAAAACCACAAAGATGAAATGAGTGGAGGGAAAAATTTTACAATCAGAACTAAAATACATTGAAAAAAACTTAGCTGACACGAAAAAAATACAGTTTGTGTTATCAAATATTTATAAGTATTAATAAGAAAGAAATTTTATTCATTTGTTTGCTATCTAAAATTTTTTTTCAGTGTAAACGTTAAAATATTCAAGAGAATATAGTAATAGAAGGTTGAGTTTGATGGTGATATTGTATCTAGTTCTATAATCTATAATATTCTCGTCTAATGCTTTTTCATTACAGGTTCCATTGATGTTTAAATGCTAATTAATGTCACTATTTTGCCAAGATTATTCATAATTTAAATTACATCTATGATACAACAACTACTATAGTTATAGAATAATCATTATTATCGCTCATGATATGATAATAATAATAATATTAATTATATCTTATTGTTGCCTGTACCATCCAGATATTATCGTATTTATGTAAGCGATTGATGAAAACTGATAGAAACGCAATGATCAAAATTTATTTTACGAGAAAAGCAAACTAGATAGTTGAACCTTTTTTTATCATTGATTAAATGTTTGCTTTATAATCCTATATATATTGTAGAAATATTTTGATTGACTTTGATTGATACTGTTGATATTTTGGTAAAATAAAACCGGAAAAATGAAAAAATAATCCGCTATTGTACTTTTTCCAAAATTCTCATTGGGTATAAATATAATAGTATGCATATATGAATAGACTTAGTTTGATATGAAATGTAGATTGATTTAAACATTAAAAGTAGCAAGAAATTTAACTTTGGTTAATAATGATTTTGGCAACTAGTGAAAATTCATTTTAGTACATATTTAGCGCACCAACGATTACTGCAGCAATGGATAAAAATTACATTTAGCCAGAGTATAATTGAGTCATGTGTTTGGCGAATGTAAAATACGTTTGAAATAAGTAGCTGAATTATACACTAATAATGATATCAAACACTTTTGTCATGACAGTGAGTGGAAAGGTAAAGGAAAAAGACGAGAAGAGCCTGGCAGAATATTGGCTTCGCGTATCGTCTCCACCAAACATATAAACACCCACATGTATACCTATATTTTCTTTCACAACGATCGATTCGTTGGTGTCACAGCCTGAACATTGACAGAGTTTCGTCGACCGTAATTCACAACGAACGCGTCGCATGGATATTGTTCTCAACGTATTGTATTGATCCACCACAAGGAAAAATTTTTTGTTTCAGTGTACGATTTTTTTATTTGAGGTTATAAAACAAAAGAACAGTTCAATAAAAAAAAATAATAATAATTCCAATGATGATGAATGGATTTGTCGTCCCAAAGCTCAGCATGAATTCATATAACATCATCTATACAATGTATATAATACTGAATTTACGTGTAATTAGGTGAGGTTCCAATTTGCTAAAAGTAATTGGTGGATTTAAAAAAAGAGCCAAGAGATTGGATGTCTTTATTAGCATATCTACTAAAAGTTTTCCAAGTCACTCTTATTCCCATTTTCTCTTTCACCCGACTTTTTTTTTCTACACTATCTTGTTCCGCTCAAACAACCCTCAAGATCCTTCAATTTTTTTTTCCTTTCTGTTCCCACTGTGACTTTTAGAGCTATATGCTGCAACTACTTCCATTCCTTCTTCGCCTTCTGTTTCTCGACTTGAACTTCCACTCTTTTCTACTTTTTCCCCAATGGAACACTTCTCGTCGAGTATAAAATGTCCCATAACTAACGAATTCCTTTACCTGTATATACAATCGATCCAATTAACTTCTGAATTGAAATTTAATATATTCCAAAAGCGTGACTAGACATTTACTGTCCAATATAAACATTTTAGTTTGTATGTATAAATATATATTTTTTTTATGATTCAACTTGGACCAACTGCTTTCATTTAGTTAGCACCATTGGATGTTGAGGACTTTTAAATTTACAAATGAATTATTTATATGTAGTGAATTTTCTATTCTGCTTTTTTTTTTCATCAACCTTAATAACGGCATTTGAGGTTGACGTGAAGCTTTCGATCGATATTGATATAACCTGCCGGTAAATTATAATTGACCATTTAATTTAATATTAAATTATTCATTGTCAGAAAATTTTGCGACCCTTTGTAGAGCAAATCATAAAGGGAATTTTATGCCCAAAATTATAAAATTGATTTTTATATTATTAAATTTATATAATAACTATTATTATCATTAATGGAATTTTAATTACGAAAATAATTGATTCATTCAAAATTATTGTTAATAGCATATGAATTTAGCTGATTATTGTCATCAAAAATTTTTGGCGTGTACGAAATTTTGTATAGTTTACATAAATGAGGATAAGCTATTGTTCATTGGAATGATTTAATGCATTCAATTTTTATTTTTAGCCCTTCAATAATAGGATACTGACGACTAATTCAATACATTTGAAATTTATATTTCTAATTTATATAAAATGGCAAGAAAATTTTGATCCTCTCATTCATCACTACTTAAATTGATATCAATGTCAATAAAGATATACATGTAGACAAGTATATATCGGTAATAAGCAACAAAAACATTTATATTTTTTTGTTAAAGTGCACTCAGAATGAGTGAGCCAAATTATTGGGAAGACAGCATGAATATTCTTAGCTCTCTTGAAGATGTGTACGAAAAATACGAAGCTATATACTAAGAAAAATAAATTTCATTACAATATTTACTGAGCACTTATTTAATAGAATTTTTGTAAAAACATCAGTAATAAATATCATCATCATTTTGTAGATAAATATTTATAATTATTTTTTGTTACCTTGGTATTCTGTCGTAGCTGTCCCAACTTGTGAGACAATTGTAGCTGCTATATCTACTGGAGGTCGCCATTGCTACCATTTCTACAGTAATTACAGTATTGTTTGTATGTCGATTGCGACGATTGAGTGGTATATTATCGTAAATACAATGACGTTGTTGGTTAAATTGTTAGAATCAACTAATGCACTCATGCACACATACACACTGTATATCCAGTCAAATCATGGTTACAATGATTAGTAATCATTAATCTAATTCCACTTGCATTCGCAACAAAATATTCAACTGATCGTGTCATAATGTATTTGAACTTTAATTTTTGTTTATTTATTTATTTTTTTTCACTCCACACTGAATTATGATATATTATTATATTAAGTATGGTTTGTTTTCTTCCATCATTCATATAATTATTGAAAAATTTAATTGATTTTCGGTATTTTAAGAACTTTTTAATTTTTAAAACACACAAACAAAAAGTATCGAGTAAAGCACTCATAAAAAATACATTGGAGTCCGCACAAATAATAAGTGTAATTTTTTATTTTCCTTTTTTGCTATTTATATTATTATTATTATTATTATTATTATTATTATTAATTTAATCTATTTTGGGACTAAGACACTAAAATTTGGACCACACCATTAAAGTCTTCCTTATATTTGGACCATGATAATTTTTATGGTGAAAATAACGAATGTGCAAATTCAATTGTTCTATATCTTTTTTTTTTTTCGTGCTTACGTCTTTTTGTTTGAATTCATTTCATTTTATTTTATTCATATAGTTTATTTTATTTTCGTTCCTTAAATATTTTACGTTTTTGGACCCGCCAACCAGCGTTCAGTAATAGTAGAATTATACCTCCACTCATTTATAATTATTAATTGAGTTCTACTTTGTATTTATTTTTGTTTCATCATACATTCTTTATATTATACGCTGTATGAGCGATGGGTCACTCGAAAAGAATTATGATTATTTATATCTGTTATATACTCTATAATATTCAAGTTTTAAAAATAATTTTTGACTCAAAGCTTTGGTCTTTATATTTGAAATGTATTAGGTTTTTAATTATTTTTTTAATTTTCCATATATTTTTTTTTTATCAAAATAAAGTGCTTGTATATGTGTGTAAATCCATGTACAAGATGAGAGAGATTCGATTCTTTTGCAGGTGCGAAAAAGATATTTGGATAAGATAATTTATTGATTAATAATATTAATATTCGTTTATCAAAATTTTGGAAAGTACTTGAAAAAAATTGTATAAATTTTTTCATTTATATTCTTCAGATTTTTTGCATTAAAAATATTTCGATGATATTAATTGATGATGTCATCTGGTTTCAGTGGTGCTATACAGTATAAAAAAGAGAACGAATAAAGGAGGGAAGATTTACAAATCTTCTCACAAACTAATGTGAACCCTGTCACTCGCGACATGTTGACAGGCAACTCTTCGTCACAGCTGTAACCGCCGCATCCGTTAACTAGATACTCCAATGAGTGCTTTTAAGTATACGCTTTTATTTTCAACTCGTCAATTCTGTATTTTTTTTGTTCATTGTATGTACAAATAATTTCCATTTGTCACATAGTTTTATTATTGTATATGACAGAATAAAATAAATCTTTATTTGCGTAATGTCTTTTCATTTTTCTTGTATCTCAAATTTTGTTTACTTTCAAGAAAATATCTTGTTGTCATTCCAATTTAAAAATTAGTAGCAGGTGATTTCTTACAAGTTTTTATTCATTATTACAATTTAATTAGACATCACTAATTATCGACAAACACGCACGTTTATAATCAAGTTAGCATTATTGCAATTTATATTATATTTTTAAAAATTATTTTCAAATCTCTCTCTTTGTTTTTCTTTCACGTTCCCCTTCCCTTTTTATCCCTTTTCCTCCTTGTTTCTCGCCTCGTTCACCCCTTCACATTTATCACAAAATAATATATCTTCCAATTAATTTCATATTATTTAATTGAAGTATTTATATTTTCTATTCTCATCGTCATATATTTATTTGTATTTCTAGTTTTATTTCATTTTTTTTTCTGGGAAAAACACAAGTGAAAAAACTAAAAAAAAAAAAAAAGAGAAAATTTCCTCTTCTTTCTTTGACGTTTTCTTCGACCGGTGAACTTTCGCCTCACTTTAGGCTTTCTTCGGCTGACGATAATTGTTTTCAAAAATAAAAATCCGTTAAACGACGACGTTTTGTCACGAGACACCGGCACTTTCGTTTCAAAAATGGCATCGCCAATATAACTATCAATAACGCAATTGTATATCAAATAATTTCGTATTCAAGTTGTTCATAAATTGTGTTAGTCCCGCGCGCTTTCATTTGGCGCGCCCGTTTTGCTCGTTGGTGCCGAGCTTCTCCGCAAGTTTTGAAGTGCGAGAGCAGCTTGCGTTTAGCGCTGACTATCGGCGTCGACGTCAGCTTAACCAATGGCACAACATCTGCGCAAGCTCGCGTGCTCACCTCAGGACATTCTGGATAGTGTGTGGGGGAATAAAAGCGGGGTGGCAATAGACGTTTGGTGGGAAAGGTAAAGTATATATTATATACAATCTAAGTGTACCCCGAAATAAATAAACAATGAACACGATATGAAAAATAGTAAATTATAAAAGACTGTACACCCTTCGTACTTTTCATTATTTCATCAAAATTTATTTTTCATCCTACTTTCATTCGTTATGTCTTCACTTGAATTAATTGTTTAAAAAATTTTTTAATAACATTATATTAAATATATTGCACTTGAGAATCATCAGCCGCTGAGTAATAGTACACCATTCGTTGCAATGGGTAATTTCTATGTTTATTGTTTATACATGAATGCGTTTAATCGTTTGGAATCCTTTTGATGAAATAAAGAGAATACTCAAAATATACTGATGGCATGAATTTGAATTTAACAAATCAATGAACCGTAACACGCTATTATTTGGCTTTGTGTAAATCGATATAATGAAAAAAAAAAAAAAAAAAATGAACAGAGTAATCATCAGTTTATATAAATTTTTTTATAAACCTATTTTTAAACAATATTGCAAGGATCAAAACGAAATTGTTCACGTGAAGACTAAATCATAAACTAATGGTCGTATTAACAGATTACAATGCTAGATATTGACGTAAAGAAAAATAAATTGTAAATCAACTATGTGTATACCATAATCATGGGGGAAAAAATATGTTATACAATGCTTCATCAGTGTGTTTGTGTTATTCAATCACGTGCTGGTAATCATACACGATGAGCTTACCGCTTTACCGACCGGAGATGAATATGTGTGTGTGCTTATGGCAATATAGAATATCGAAATGAAGATTCACTGATTTTTATTCATATTAGTATACATACATGTCTATATATATTTATATTATTTATAGAATATCAATCAAATGACAGACTTAATCATCATATAATCATTCAATTGAACCTGCACTACAATAGCAATCAGGCGTATAATTTAAGTTTGAATTTTTAACATCCCAAATATCTCATATTCTGTCTTCATGGCTTTATACAATAGGATCCCCATGGTGCGATTACTTTGAGACCGAAAAATCCACTAATGCAGTTATTCCCTCCAGAATCCATATACTGTTATCATCTTATGAGAATGATTATAGCTACAAAAATATTCGTATCATTATGAGAAATTCAATTTTTTTTTTATTCTTCGGCATTTTTTTTTGTTTCTACAAACTTAGTCAAAAGTCTATACAGTTTGAATCGATCGGATTGGACTATAAATATTATAATTATACGTAGAATATTTTTTCAATGCTTTAATATGTACACATATCATGATACCCTCAAAACATTAATGAAAAATTAATGTCCAATAGCAATTTAGACAAAATCGATTGTACTATTCAATGAATATTATTTTTTTTTATACGAAAACACAGCAATATATATATATATATATGATTAATGATTATCAAAAAATATGTATTGGTATATGCAGGTTTTCAAGTATTAGACGAATGTTCAAGTACTTCTGGACATAACAATAGTGAAAATGTTGAATATGTATCTTTATGCATGCGATGTATTGGTTTATATATCGACAAACCTATTGAAAGTAGGTTCCCTTGAGGATTGAAGTGCTCGCAAACACGCTGAGCTTGACACAGCGATGAAATTTAATCGTGCAATAGGGAACATAGGAAGTGCATGTCCAAATTGAGAAGCACAATAGTTTCAGGCTTACGTGCATTTGTATGGAAATATATATATATAGGTAGGCATACACACATATATAAATGTATATAGGTATGTATGTGGATTCCACTAGAAATCGTCGTGGCCCAATAGCACAAGAATAATTGGCAGGTAATCATGATGCATCCAAATAGGTGGACGGTGCTGTGAAGTGAGGTCGAGAGCTAACTACCAAATTTCGTGATGATGAAGTTGTGTATACAGCAAGAGGGATGTTATAGTAGAGAGAATGAAATAGAATGAGGGGCAGTTTGTATACTTGGAATATTGACATGTGAATAGCAAGTCGAGAGATTTTTGCATCTGTTATGAGATTCAGTTCTATTGTGAATTTTCCGTTGAAATTTTAAAACTTATTTAAATTTATATATAAAATAGAGAAGAGCTCAAATTTATTCTATAATTGATTATTGCTTTTTGTATTTTAATTTAACTTTTGTTGTTGTTTTGTTTTTTTTTTTTCATTTTTTTTTCCAATTTGCTATCGAATCTCCAGAGCATTTGAGATAGTGCACAAACAGAGAAAGTACATTGCAGAGGATAGTTTGTGAAACAGAGCTTGCAAAATAAGAAATAAATATGAAAATGAATTGTAGATTGTAGATAAAAAAAAGCTCCTTTGTATATTTTCTATTGTCAGATAATGTAGACTGATTCATAAACTGGAAAATGTAAATGGCATCAATATCTGATGACTTGTACATTTGTTTGGCTTGGAAAATAAAATATAACTTGAAAGCAACATATTGAAATAGTAATTGTTAATTTTTTCTAACTCAACACAAATTTATTTAAAGGACTTGGCAACTTGTGAAGATCTTTCCCAGAAAAAAGCATTGAATTATACTCGTTTCCGAAAGTAATATTTTTTATTTGGAAAAAAAACTCGACTAAATTAAGTGTAACTTCATCGTCGCAAATTCAATTCTGTTATTCCATTAACGATCGAAAACTTTCATACCATAAAATAAAACATTTGATAACATGACAATTTAAATTTGAAAACTAAAATTAACAAAATGAAAAAATTAAATTTAAATCTTGAATAAAAAATTTTACCTTAATTCATTATAGATGCTTCAACATACTACATCACTACATATTCAGATGATTTTCTAGCATTACCGCTTCACATGATAGTATACAGCAAGATGACACTTTAAAACCCCTGATGAAACTTTAAATCATCCATCTTAAATAATTTAAAAATAATTATTCTCCTTCAGTGTATACCAAGAATTCATTATCAATCTTCACCTATCTATCCTATATTTTTAAAATACCATCATTGTCATCAATATTATTATCATCAGATGCTTATTTAATAATAAAATAATGATCTCAACGAATCTCACTTTTATAGAGTGAATACAAGTTATTTAAGATTATATAGGTGAAGATGAGATGGACGAGGGAAGATGGGGAATAGCTTTTGCTGAGAGCTTCCTGGCAGAGGTTTCTCAAGATATGATGATGAGAGGGATAAATAGGAAGTATGAAGAAAGTGCTTTTCACTCTGCCACTTCTTGACCTCCGATGTTTCTATGTTACAGAACAACACGATGGATGCAACGTGGTGTCCTCGTTTTTTAGGTACTTGTACTTTTATAGTATTTTTTTCTTTACCTCTCGCGTACTTTTTGTGAACTGTAGTTTGTGTGTATAATACTAACTAAAGTTGCTGTATGAGATTGTGTTCATTGTGAAAGTAGATGTGCAGGTTAATTGGACTTTTTCCATTGTTACATTTCATCATTGTTCATATAATGCAAATTAAAAAATTGGAAATTAATGAATTATTTTAGTTCATCCAATATTTTTCTATATTCAACTATTCAAATATTACCAATATAACAATATAACTGTCATGTATGCAACGTTTTAATGATTAATCAAATATGGAATAAAAATAAAAATTCTAATTATCAATTTTTTCACACGTATAAAAATCATGGGTGATGTTTATGGTTCCATAAAGTTATTTGAATTGCATCAATTGCATTCATGCATACAAACACATACCTTGGGATTTGAAAAGCAATCTCGTCAAGTGAGTCACTGGGTTGTAGTGGTGCCCTCTCAAAGAGTTTACTTGGTCCCCGATGAATTTTGTTGCAAGACTGCATCGATCCAGCCGTTGGTTGTGGTTGGTCCCCACAATTGGTCCCACGTTGGCCACCCTGACTTCCACCACAACGTTGACGTTTTTTTCGTGCTTCCTCTGCCTGTCGGCGAAGATTGTGCAGTCGAAAGAAAAACATCGACATTTCTGTCCCATAGAGCGCGGATTATTACTTGCCATCAATTTTTCCATTATTTTATTTATTTATTTATTTGTTTTTTTTTTCCCCCGATTGTTACAATATTTTGATTCCAATTCAGACTCAGAAGGTAGATAAGAAAATTTCAAATAATTTATACTTGACATTGAAATTATGCTAAAGTTTCCATATAAAATCAATGTTGAATTATGAAATTTAATTTGTAACAATGAAGTGAAAATTGCAATCTGAATTCACAACTTGAAATATTATATATAGTTATGATATATAAATATATTGATATTTGAACGTGCTTTATGCTAAATCATGCTATACAAATGTGTGGCGTACATTCAATATGCAAAGGTAATTGAACATGCGGATCTCGGGTTTACACAATGTACATACACGTATACAAGCATATTATTCGACAATGACCATGATGCTCATATTCTATTGGTTGTTACTGTCTGTAACCTTTGCTTATACTGTGCATGCACACATTTAAAGGTATGTATATATGTATACATATACATGTTTGTTTGTGTTTGTACATAGATGATAGTTTTTCGCTTCATGAAATATTGTGGATCGGCTACTATGTCCATTTGGAAAATTGAGTTTTATATATGTATACAATATCTAAATAATATGAGATGAAAAAGAGTCATTATTGAGAAGAAAGAAATATATCGTAATGAAAAAGTGTAATTAAATATTTCCTCGATAACAGAGAAAAATTGTGTAAATCTTTTGCATTTATATTACATCGATCCATCAATTTTTTTCAATAATAGCTGCTGTCTTGTGTAGCCTTTTTTTTTTATCAAGATATTACGCTAGATCAGTTGACGTGTGATCAAATTTCGTTGAAATAAAAAAAAAATACTTCTAAATATTTATTTTCATATCCATTTTTGATGTCCATCAATATTATTTTCATTTTCTTTTATCGTTTGACCAAATATAATATAAAAACTTGTTTAGGAGTAAAATTGAATAATCTTTTGCATTATAAAAATGAGAAAAAATTTACATTCTGATCAAACATTTTATGGGCTATTTTCGATGAATCCGAGAGTTGCCCTATCCTTTTAACGTGGCCCATATTTGATACACTTGTCTATTCATCGATACATTCATTTAGAGAGAAAGCATACAGACAATAGGGTATAATACTGGTTATGAAGAAGACGGAAAACAAAATAAAATACATGAAGGTAACATTTTTATTCTTATCATACGAAAGAAATATATTTTCATTGCTTCGCGAAATGGAATGGAAAAAATGAATGAATTAGTCGAGATATAGAGCGCGAGAAATAAAACATATAAATTGAAATAATCTGTACAAGAACAAAAAAATCTCAAGAGTAATCTATCGATGGTACAAATGATGAATATGAAAAGAATAAACTAAAAGAAATGCAAAGAAAAACAAATACGTGAATATACATATCTCCCATGTATATGTATGTGCTGTGATGTTTTGAAATTTTTCCAACAGAATGATTTATTCAGTATTCATCGAATCGGACCGTAAAAGTGTTGAGAATAAAGATACGAAAAGTAATAGGATTGAAACAAGAACAAGTTTAAAACGGAAATGATGTCAATAGAATATTCAAGCTACATTTATATATACATATTATATAGGTATATTCAATTGAGGCTTGTATATATGTACAACACATACATACGAGATACTTTTTTGTCTCTTTCTCCAACAATCTCTATCTCTTTTTCTGTCTCAACTGGTTAAAACTCCAGAGGACTTAGTGCAGCCATCGGAACAATTTCTCGATTGGATTATCTGCACGTCGTCATGCCCACTAGTGGAATGCCATTGGTATATGCATGTAGGTGTGACCCCATTTTCACGTGGCAAATACACAAGATAGACGAACGGTTTCGCGAGACTGTACAATATTGTCACTGTGACATGAGATACTTTACCACCCCTATTTCACTTTCAATGTTGGTGTGTTTTTTCTTTTTTGCTTGCGTCCATTTCGCTTTCACAACAACCAACCAAGGGTGTCAGTGTGCATGGTCTCTCGTGCACTATTACTTCTGTTGATAGAACTCGATGAAATCTTATCTGTGGTCTAGAGGACAAAATATACACGAATCGATATATCATTGTATTTACAGAAGAAAAAATAAATACTGGAAAAAAATGGGGAAAAATTCCATTTTTTCTCCCATAATATAATTATTTGTGACAATATTGTTAGAATAAAAATCTATATATATTTGTGAAGAAAAATTTATAGGGTTATGTGATATCGCCCTCTTTTTCCCCTCATATTGCCCCGCAAGAAATAGCAGCTTGAAATTAATGCATCGATCGAATGTAGTCAGAGTGTAAATAGAAGAAAGAGAAAGAGCGAAAGGTGGAGAACCAGAAGTAGAATAATCAACGCAAACGCTCTGGGTATTATGCAACGTTAATTAAATCGCCGGCAGTGGGAATGAAGCTTGGCGACGCCGGATGACCCCTTGACAATCGAGAGCAGCTCTCGAGGGAGCATGGCACCTTGGCGCCATCAACTTTATCCTTATTAAAAAAAAAAAAAAAAAAAAAAAAAAAAAAAAAAAATGAAAGATAAGAAGCTGGTCGATAAAAAATGATTTAAGACCTATTGAATTTTTCAATTATATCCAATATATTTTTGGTCGTTTTATTTCTACACTGTTTTATTAAAATTATACGAAATTTTATAACTTTTCATTTTAATCTAAAATTGTGAAAAAATGGTATTGAAGAATGGAAAAAAGTTTTCTTTGTGAAGTATTGGGAAAAGTAAGTATAGGAAATCTATGAATAAAAGCCAAATTGATTACTTTGGTGTAATCTTATGAAAACCATAATGAGATTATTACAATCAAGCAATTGTGCAAGATATCAATCCTGCAAAAAATACATGTATGTATAATATATGCATGCGTGGATCTATGTATGTATGAGGAGAATACATGATAAGTCAAAAGGGGCGTGCATCAGTTCAACTACCACCAAAATTTTGGAGTTTATAATTATTATTTACTTCATGAATTTATAGTAAAAAATTATTACAACTGTAAATTTTTCTACAAATGGAAAAGTATTGTCCTACCATATAAAATAATATTTTTATTAATCAATAATGATTGCTCGAGTAATGAGAGGGACCGGCGCAAGTCACAGTTTATAATGTCTCAAATCTCAATTTACTAAATCTCAACTTTTCCTAATTGAATCAAGTGGGAAAGGAAAATCCATTTTATAAAGCAAATGCGGCATGAGAAGAAGACGGGTGGGATAGAAATGTAAGTGAAAATAAAGCAAGATAATCCAACGTATCATTTTAACGGATTACCATTCTACCAATTTTTAAAATAAACCCAAAAGGCATTAGTCTCCAAGCGTTGGTTCCATCAGGCTTTTATAAATTTATATATTATTGTATTAAATGTAAATTTGGTCCATTAATTATTTAAAGGGTACGATCTTATGAGAAACAAAATGGAGTTGGGTGAGAGAGGAATAGCTGGTGATTGTGAAATATTCACAAGATAAATGTCACAACAATTTTGTCCATTAATCGATCACACTTCTTAACGCCATTTCAAAAACGTGTACATTTATCAATAATGCAAGTGATAATTCGAATTAAAAGTAATATTATTCTCTGATATGGCTCACCAATTAGGTCAAATGAAATATTATAGACAATTGGATATTGGCATTTTAATTTAGATTTCAATTTTTCATTGTAATACCTAGTGGATATTATATTTCATACAACTGAACCTTCATCTTCGTCAGGGAATTTGTTTTGTGCGTATTACGTGCTCAACTCTTAACTAATTCACATTTTGCTCACACAATTGTATATTAATGAGTTACTTTCATGAAATAAAACTTATGTAAGTGCAGTAATTACTAATTAATCTCATCAAAAGTTATATTTTGACATTATAATTGAATATATTACGACATCAAAATGGCTTTTTGATCGTAATAGTTTATGATTAGGCTTTTTGCATTCACACTCGTGTTAAAATGAGAGAGATTTTTTTTTCTTTTTATTTTGTTTCAATTATCCTACATTATTTTAATGGCATTCCTGCCAAAGCTCTATCAAATCTTCTTTTGTAAAAATATCGTTGTGAATTTTAGAATAAAATTCAGAAATTCTCGGAAAGATTAAATAATTGAAGGTGATAATTGCTCGGTCAATTAAATATATAGTTGACGATGGATCACAATAATTCTTCAGGCGGAATAAGTAGTTCAGAAATTTTCATAGCATCGTCATCTCTTAGTTTCTCGAGAATTAGTACATATACCAATGTCGTCTTAGCAGCCTTTAGGCAACGTCAATATATACGCACAACCAGTTCTAACTTAATTAACACGGTATGACATAAATATCGTTATACACATTCACATAGTTTGTATATGGGCATGCTTTTATGTACATGTTGAATATGTTAAAAGTTTTACGTTGATTTGGTTCAGTTAATATTCAACTGTGACGTTCATTAACATATTTTAACAATATTATGACACTAATTCTAATACAGAATTGGATCAACTTCCTATCGTGTCACTATCAATTTCTATAATTGCTTCATCAAATAGTAAATAGCAATGATCAAAGTTATTGGTAAATCTAATAGTCTCTTGGCAATTTGACGATTACATGAATTTATAGTGATATGCACTGTTGTAATTGTCTTGTCTGGCAATTAAATATAGATATAAAAGCAAAACAACGGTTGAGTTTTTATGTGGATAATACAGATAGGACGGAAATAAATAACATTTACTGACAAATAAACAAATTATTTTTGACGAAAACAGAAATAATCCACTGTTATTTAAGCTTATTATTCAACAGCTTATGAACAGAAATCTAGTGATTCAAAGTTTATTATTATTTTTTGATAAGTTAATCATGTATGTATGCTTTGTGATAAATGAATAATAATTGAATATAAAAAGAGCTTTGCGATGTACTGGATTGGTGACAATTGCGGAGATTTAGTTATTCACTTTGATAAAATTGAATATATAAACCTTGCCTCAAGCGCAATTTAAATATGAGCATATAAATATGCAAACATATACAAATTTGCATCAATTGAAAGCGTGCTAGGATAATTTAACGTCAATTTACAACCATAAACTCGTTTTGTATTAGAAACGAAAAATATAATTATATAATATATAATTATTATATAAACGTACAATTTAAAGTTTCATATTCTTCAGATGCTATTATGTTATTATAGTAACTCAAGCCTACCACTAATTAAAATACGTATAAACATCAGGTTATTTAGAACTGCGGCTTTCACATAACCATATCATGCATTAACATTGATTTACATCAGGCATTATAAATCTATATCAATATAAATATTAATTTAAACAAATTATTACATCATTTTAATTATTTTATTCTCTCAATGGCATGCAACAGGCATTGTAATTTAATACATCATACTGAATAATACCTGAATTGTTTTTTGTAAATTTCCTGTATTTGATATCCGATAAAGTCTCTTTTCGTGTCGTGGATCGTTTGTTGTTTTTTTACTTATTTTATTATGGTTTCATTTTAATAAATCTTAATATGAGGATAGACTTGAGTAAAAATATATTGCGAGTAAAAGTTTCGCCCCAAAAGTAAAATCCAGTATATAAATTTTAGAAAATATTTTTTTTTTATCGGCTACAATAATTGACGAAACTGTTTTTACTTTTTATTCGTGCAGTATATCCTTCAATTAGCTATTTTTCAATTTTTTTTCTTTCTTATATTGATTTAGAAATACAGTGTTATGGCCCCTTCAAATTATCATGTAAAATTTTCATAAAGTACTTTTAAATTTTGTATATTATATTGTATATATGGTAAGATTTACAATGCTCTATAAAATATTAGCCTCCATATGGGTGCTGCTCCACTTTTTAAATTGAGTTCCACTCCAAGTCTTTGATAGAAAAAAATTTGTAATCTAATGATATTAGGTTCTCATCATAGAATATTCCATTCTGACTATATATTTTTTTTTTCATATAGTCTCTTGCAATTATTCTTTTCATGTATCAAAATAATGCAAACGTAATTTTGAATGTGTTTGAATATATTCTGTTGAGGGCTTTTCTGCCTATCACATGAGCCTTGACATACTTGCCTGAAGCATATAATATAATTGACGAATAAATTATCAAATTTGAAAAAAAAAAAAAAAATGAAATCGAGTGCATAATATTCATGCATCATGTATACTATTTTATTATTATTTATTCAATAAAACAATGTTCACAATTTTATTTTGAAATTTACTTCAAGTTCATTACTTCACGCAAGAGAAAATGTATAAAATATGTAAATACCATGTAAATAATATGACGAAAGTAAATATTGGCTTACATAAAATATCTCGGACAATTTGAAAAATCTCATATTTATTGCATGCAGTGTATAATGCAATTAAATTTAAATTATCAAAAGACGAACTGTTATATTTAACAGCTCTTAATTATTATTGAGGTCGTACTCTAATTTTTACTAATTAAAATGAGAGTCAATTTGTGCGAATGTGATTACGATATACTCTCTACGATGCGAATAACGCTGCTATTCATGGATAAATGCACGTACAATATTAGTATGCAGTGCATTAATGCGATTCTTTTATTTGGAATTTGATCCTGTAGGAGAACATCTTTTGGATACATAATTTAGAGAAAAGTCCCTTCATCCAACACATAATCATTATTCTCGTCAGGTTTAGTTTTCCAAATAAATGAAATGGTAAGAAATTAAAAGTATTGGAAATAAAAGTAAACGAATGAACAAAAGCGAAAATGGGAATGAACACACGCACACATGTATATAAAAAGAAAATTTGGCCGGAAACTGTGTCTCATTTTTCTTAATTGGATAATCAATCAAGCTTGTGGTTCAGATGAGGGTTCAATAAAATTTGATCTGCCCTTCCTCACGTTTCTTTTGCTAAAAAAAATAAAACTTTATCTTTGATATTCTTATTGAGAATGAATCGAATCCTTCCGTAATGAATAGTCGTCTATTAGCTTTTATGGAAGAACAAGTCAAAGAAGAAAAAAATTGTTTTTTCCCTGCAATTTTCCATACTTTTATTAGTGTAATAAAAAACAAATGATTGATATATGTGTAATGATAAAAGATAAGTATGGTCGATCGCAATCACCATCACACTTTGTGATCATCAACTTAACTCCAATGTTTATTCAAGGTGGATAAGAAAAAAATATTCTTGATTTGTTATCCAAATGCTTTTGCTTTCACAGCTCATTCCCACCATACTTTTATATCGTGTTATATACACACGTCCTATTTTTTTTATCTATTCATTTTTTCCAATGAGATGTTATTTCTTTATACGTAAAGTAGTGGGGAAAAAAAAAAAGCTGTTGGTAACGTGATTCTATACAACAAATGTCACTCTTACTCGCTTTTTATCAAGGATGTAGACAATTAAGGAAATATCCATAAATTATTTCGCATGAATAAAATGAAGTTATTTCAACAATACTTTTTACTAAATCGTATAATTCATCATTTGATTAATTCCTTCATAAAGGTATGAATTTAATATAATTTAATGTGTGTTTTAATAGAATGAATGTCATTTAAAGATGTTCATCCACCTGTTGGATTTATAAGGCTACGTGACACAAGAAACTTATTGAATGGTTAATCAAGTAAAACATATATCTTTTTTTTTTTTTGTCTTTGTTATTTATTTTATTATACAATTATCTGGAAAAAAATCTAATTTGTGTATTTTTACAATTATTTTTTCTTTCGTGAATAGTTATTACTTTTCATATATAATTTCAAATGGCATTAGCGAACAACTCTAGGGATTTTTGTGATGAGTTCACGTTTTAATTTTTTATGACACCGATAAATTCTTAATTACGGCCGCAACGGATCCAAGTTAAAGTTCTTTCTTTTTATCGTTCACACAGAAAAGGGGATAAGGTCTCCATGGGTCAGACACTCCGAATAGCCATCGAGTAGTGATACCTGCTTTCCTTTTTATTTCCTTTTTTTTTTTTTTTTCAGTTGAATGAATTATCGGTTTATTATCACCAACTTGCTCATGAAATCGACAGTATGTCATATTTTTTATATTAGTCAAAGAAAAATTTTCATTCAATTAAAAAAGCAAATCGAATGAAATTGTCATTTCTTCAATAATTATAGAATCGAACGATAGTAAAAGTGAAAATGATCTTGTGCGAGTGGAAGCACTTTACATTCTATACATTTGTGCGTGTGAATCATTGATTTATTTGAAAAAATAAACTCCTTATTACGTTGAAATTTATTACAAATTCAACTGAATTATTTATGTTGATTCGTGAATTTAACTAATTCTTATTATGAGGTAATCTTTTTTTCTCATAGCCATTGGATAAAATTAATTATAGTTATCACGCATATATATATATACGTGAAAATAAAACTATTGAGTGTAATTAAATAATTAAAACTTTATTTTTAATGTAAAATTGAATAAATTGGAGTTCAACCATACAATACTAACTACACAAAAAAATTCATCAAGGATTGAACGTGAAATGTTAAAGCTACAAATAAATAGTCTTTAAACAAAGTTAATATAATGTTATTCATTCAAAATGAATTTATATAAACAAATTTCAACGTCAGGAAGCAATAAAGATTTCAACATGAATATGCATCAGTTCATAAACAAATATAAATTAATAAAATAATATTATTTTTCAAATCCCTATTAATGAATAAAAAACAAGTTATATTTTCCGTACATTTTCTCTTGCGTATTATTTTTCAAAGGATTAATGTTTTTTCATTTTTTATAACATATCTGAAAATTTCTTTCAGAAATAATTAAACGTAAAAATATATTTGAAATATGTTGATGAATTACCATAAAAAATTTCCCACGTCGATTGATCGTTTTTCTTTCACTTCTCTTCAAATTTTATATTGAATATTTATATATCAATGATAATGAATGTGAAGATATTTAATTAATGGATTATTCAGGTATGATTATTTATCTTAAAGCCTTACTACCATAAGCATTAAACGACGGTATTGAATTACCGACGAACCTATAAAATCTACGTTATATTTTTCATAGTATATCTTACATGAAGCATGAGTTAAATTTCTGATGGATAATCACTGTTTCACGATAGTTGGACAAATTTGGCTTCTAATTCTCAGTAAATATAATTCCTCACATGATGCATGAGAGGTTACTTAGTTTCTCTTGATTGTATTATTCTAGATGCTTTATGAATTATTGATAATATTGTAATACTATTTTAATGTAACCCAAAAAATAAAAAAAACCAAAAAGATATAAACAAAAACGCAGAACGTATGATGTACAAGATGGCGGGAAGGTTGTGAATACCAGATGGTAAAATGGCCCACGGCTGAATTTTTTTTTGTTCTGTACATATTTATGTATCTCAAATCCCTCCAAGCGGATTTAACCTTCTTTGAGGGTCTCTGAACCCAACTAAGATTATCATTCCTGTTATTATTCTCAGACTCGTATTATTTGTTTCACAGTCACGTTTTTCCGATTTTCATGACGTTGAAATTTCTTTGAGATTTTTCTGTTGCCTTTTCCTCATTTTTTTCTCTTTTATTTATCTATTTTTTCATGTAAATCAGTATATACCTTGATATTTTAGTGGTGATTTTCTTGATCCTTTAATCCTCTTCGATGTAAAATACGTTCTCGATGATTTTCGTGCCATATACATGTGTTGTTATAAAATCCTCAAATTATCACGTTTTTATTCGTTCAATAAATAAGAATAAATTAATTTTCAAATTTCTTCAATCACTTTTTAAATTCAATGTATTATATACGTGCCTGTGAAAGTATATAACAAAAATACATCTATATATATGTATGTACACAGATCTACAGATATACGTATGTGTGTTTATGTAGTAATATAGATACATTATCGAAAGTTAAAAGCTCACGTGTCAGCACACTGCGCGCGTCGTTGACCGCGTTCATGTCGTCGCGATAATCTTATGGTTCGCGGGCAAATTCCGACTGATCGCGCTGGGTGTGGTTTGACAATCGTCTCAATCTCATGAATTGCTGTCGAGATATCGATAAAAAAAAGAAAAAAAAAAGGAAAACAGAGAGGACAATAAGCGTTTATGGGGAGGAGAAAATTAAGAGAGGGAGACAAGATGGATTTTATATGTACAGTGATGTCGACGATTTAGTTGATGAGAAGAGAAATACAAAGACAATAGCAATGCAGTGTGTGAGCAGGTTCCAAGACGCTTTTGTACTCATGGGAGGAAATTATATGTCGCAAATGATTGACGCTAGGACGATAAATTTCGCGGACGACAATGGTAGTGGTAGTAGTAGTAGCGTTGTAGTATTTGTGATGAATGTGTTGGTGGTGGTGGTGGTGGTGGTGGTGGTGGATGTCGTGATATTTGTTGTAAACAGGCACGGGGATTGTGTACGTCGAGATGTTCGCATCTCGACGGCACGACGATCTGGGGGCAACTGGCGACCTCGTCAGTGTAGTGACGATGAGCCGTACGTCCGCCTCTTGGTCCTTCGTGCATTCCGGCGCAGACGCTTCTCACCCAAAACAAATCTCGCAATTCTAATCATTCGTTTACAAATCATTTTTTTCCTCATTATAAGGACCATTGATTTTCATAAAGCTATAGTATGTTAAATAAATTTAGACATTGTTTAAAAAAAATTTTTAATCATTTCAATCTCTTTTTTTTTTTTTGTTGAAACGAATTTTTTTTTCAATATATTTACATTATTTCAATTTTTCAACTTAAAATTTCACTAAGTTATTTATAAAACTTTTGAATAAAGATACATCAGAAGAAGCTGTCTCGTTGAGGAATTGAGAAACTATATACATTTATAAAAAGTAAAATTTGAATATTTTCCACAGTCACCCATTTCAAAGCTTTTTTTTCTCTCTCATCATATTTTCGAACATATTCCGAGATCTTTATACAAAAACATAAAAATAATAAAAGTGCATTCATGGAAATTCAATGATTACATACGTTAAAGAGAAGAAAAATAATTATTTCAAATAAGAATGAAAAAAATAATCTATCAAGTAATTTACTAAAATGAATTTATAGTGAGATCCAACACTTCATTAAAGTCATTGGAACCGTCTTTTTTTTTTCATTTTTTTTACCTTTCATTATTTTTATCAGTAACAATTTCCTATTCGATAAAGATAGTCGAACTCAGTTAATGAATTTATTTAAGAAACTGTGCGAACAAATTACAACATTATTACAAGTTCTGTAGAATACATATACATAGTCCTCTATGGTAAATGTGTAAACCGTAAATGGATTTTATTTTCCCGAGAGTCTGAGGGTAGAGATAATTCAATTTACCTAGCCCTCAAGTGTATTGAATATCGAGCAGAGTTCCATTACAAAATAGAAGCACCAATAAAGAACATTTTTCGCTAAAGAAAAATGCTACTAAAACACAAATACACACACACACACACACAAATACAAGAAGACACAGTCACCCGCGCGCGCATTTACTTGCATGTACAGTTATACTACACATGTAAGACAATCATACAGAGTATTGCAAAAATAAAAAGTCGACAATAAATATAAGACGAAGGTAAAGATTGGGTTTCGAATTCTATTTTTGTAATGTTAACGTCAAAGATAGACGAAATAAAAAACTGCTGAAATTTTTCGTTTCTGATATACATACACCAAATATTCCAAATTCACAGTGATATACCTTTTTGAGTAATATTGAAATAAATTTTCAATTCAAATAAATATTCAATTTTAACTATATTGCTATGCTTAATAAAAAAAAAAAAATATGTTTGCATGTGTAGCAATAAAATTTCATTTCATGGAAAATTTAAAGCAACAGACGAAGATTAAATTCATAATTTATGTATACTGTATATAAGCAATGAGATTGATGTAGCTGTTATGGGGGTCAAGTTGATTATATTTAATTAACGCTCGTAGAAAATGAGATTGCTATAGAGGGACGAAAATTCCACTAATTACAATTAATGGGATTGATAACACGAAATTATTTTCTTTGAGCTTACTGAGCTTTGAGTTTAATGAGCACCTGTGAAACAATACAAGAAACGTAATTGGATATTCTCGCGTGACCAACCGATAAAACAGCAAAAAAACTTTCTTCAATTCTTGGTATTTATATAAATTTAACTTAAAGTTTCTTCTACATTTAATCTACCTTATCGACATTTTCCTCCTTGTTCAATAATCGAGAGTGTGTTTTCATATCGACTACACATAGAACATTTTCGATATCTCAATGGATAAAAAATATTCCTTTATCGATTATACTTTGACACATTTTTTATTTATGTGCATTCAAATCGGCACGAATCATTTTTATGTTTTATATTTTACAACAATGTTGGGCTCTTATAATATACGATAGAAAATTAAGTATTTACTCACTATTTCAGTTAATTTGTAAGTAATGTATCACTCGTAAAATAGATCACTCACCTGAAACAAAATAAAATGAATAGATTTAATAAAAATTATTGTATGTACGTATACGTATTATACTATTAACTACTTTTTTATATTTTTTTCGCATTTGTATTTGTTTCCCATAAAACAATGAATCATACATGGAATAAGCATGTAAAGAATGACTAATTAGTCCCTAAACGACACTAATGTACCTGATAGTACCTCATTGATCCTGATTTTTATTAATCGTCAAATAAGATATCTAGCCTGTTTTTTGTTTTACATAATTATTAATTAATGTCTGTTTTCATTTTCACTTTATTGTATTTTATAAATATAAATCAGTTGTTAAAAATTCATTTACCTCAAACATTTATTGCTTGGTTCAGCATAATGACTTATCATCTAATATTCCACTTTTATAGAATATTAAAAAAAATACAATTGGATTATAAACATTATTAAATTGTATATTTTGGTTGAAATATACAGTTTCACATACAATGTAGGGGAAAAGGATGAATTGAAAATTTTAAACTATTGTATTTCAACATTTGCTATTCTAGACAAGGCTGATGGATAATCGATTATGCTGCAGTATCGGAAACCAATGATGTTACTAGATGCCAAAGTCAATTTAACATTTCAACGCATGGTTTACGAGGGAAAAAAAAAGTTATTAATAAACAAAAAAAAATAACTCAAATGACACATCTAACGCGCGACTTACCTATTGAGAAAAATATGTACATATAAGCATTATTTGTATACATACTATATGTATGTTACAAATAAAATATTCCAATGTTAATGGAATGTTGCAGAGTAATTATATATTGTATACCTTTCATCTAGCCGAAAAGAACATCTGGATAAATCACTCCATGCGCTCATACTTCTGCTACGTCTTCTGAAACTTGATGCACGTCTTGTGCTACCCCGATGTCTATTATTTTCAAGATTTTCCGATTCAAAACACACTCTGGGTGTCAAATAAGGTTTTTGAGATTCTTTAGGTGGCGTTGAGGCAGGAGTAACTGCTGTAGGAGATTGAATGTCTGACAGAGCTTCATATTCCCATTCCTGAGTGCCCATCTCCAGTAATGGCTCGGATGAAGCATTGGAACCTCCGAGTGGATCCCGAGGCTTTTTATGATTAAAAAGTGAGAATACTGGATTTTTCGAGTCATTTACACTATCACCATCAACGCCAACACCAACAGAATCTTCTTTCCAATCCATTGATTCTTTGTCCGAAGGTGATACCGTTTAGATTTCCATCTTGTCTTCTGATATACACCATACATGAATCAATAGTTATCAAACTGTATTTTAATGTCACTTGTATAAAAAAATAAAGTGAAAAAATTATACGTACATTTACTTCAAAGTCTTTAATGTCCAAGGGTCGGTTGGTTAATATTTCACTCTGTCTATAAAATTAACTTTTTAATATACCATCATAAACATTCGCAATACAAAGATAACAAAGGTGTTCGCAAATAACGGTTTTTTTTTTTATTTTATAATTATTCAACGTTATCTATGAATTATTGAACTTATTTCCATATGATTCGGAAGCTCAAACAGATTGCCAGTTTATTAATTTATCCATTTTTTATCATTATCAGCAACAATCAATTATTAATAATAACAAATAATAGTTCAATAGTTTGTTTTTTATTTCAATATTTAACACAGCACGTAAATATTTTATTGTAACAAGATTGTTTTATAACAAATATGAGGTAATTGCATTTTCATTTATTTGTTTATCAATATATTTTTTTTTCTTTTCACTTTCATAAATGCAAATTTAATATCTTGTTCAAAAATTTTCGTGGTATCCCATATAAGTACGATGAGAGATACTTTTTAACAATGTACTTGAAAAAAATTTCCTCATTGTTCCATCTTTACGATGATGAAAAACACATTAGAGAGCTAGGTGCTTGGTACATTTTATACAATAACCCAGAAAATACCCTTTAATATCCTCATTCACTTCAATGCGGACCATTTTCTAGAATTTTTTCTCATTCTGCAATTGAAAATCCTCTCAATATAAAGCAATCCGTGATGCATAGTATCATTACATCAAATATAAATAAAATACCGAATCATTTGTTTATTTCTTCCTGTATATTATCACTAGTGGCATCAGACGTTAATACTTTGACTTATACAAAAACAATATACAGGTGAATGTTATGTCACAGGACAACAACACGCGTCGTCTAATGGTAACACTAACTGAATAATATTATTATCGACTCTCTTTTGCTTTCATGACCTTCATAGTGGTAGGCCAAGTGGTAGGAGAAAGATAGACACGCTTGTTGTGGCGCACCCTTGTCCAAGGTCGAGAAACAGCCATTATTATTCATTTGCATTTTAACCAACATGAAAGTACACGGCATAAGTAACAGGAAATGGTGGTCAGTTTGAGATCTTAACATCAAAACATTGAAACATTATTCTTCTTCAATAACATAAGTCACCCCATTGATATCTAACTTGATTATCTGCATACACATTGCATACAATGATAATAATTTTACTGCAGTTGAAAATTGTCATTGAGCCTTGAAACTCTCGGTGTTGAGGTATTAAAATTCAACCACCAGGACGAGAACGTTGCATAATAATTAACAAAACTGATGCACTCATTAGAATTAATGATTTTTCATATGAAATAAATGTAAAAATATAATTTTCAATTTTTCATAACTTCAACCACTATTTAATTTCAATAATGGATATTTTTTTCATCCCACTCACGATACAAATCATTACAATTTCATGTGATGAGGACAAACACAATTAAATGGTCAAATTTTGTCACAAAATTTTATAAATATACTCAAAATTAACATTCAAATTGACAAGTACAAATGTTTAAATGAATAATACAAGGTTTATATGTGTGTATATCACGTAGACCAAGTTGGTCCAGAGCTCGATACCCCTACTGCAGTACCATCGTAACGATATTCTCTTGAATTCCTACCCCTTGCGTCCTATCGGCAACAACGAAATCACCACCGCACCCCATAGCTCCTTTTAGTTTTCTCTCTTTTCATCTCTTGTACTCCATGGTCCATTTTCTCGTTTCATCGTATTTTCCATCCTGGTTCAACATACAATATGCATCACTATATTTGCTCTCAGTTGTACCAATGGGCTTTTATACCTCTTGCGCGGCCACCCCGCAAATACAACCGCGCCGCACATATGCACGTGGCGCAGTCATCATCATCACTAGAGCGACTGCGCCAAAGCAACATACACCGGGAGATGTACGAGCCCGCATTCTGTTACATTCTATTCAGCATTATTTTTGATCTTCACATTTATTTTTATAAAAATTGTCTTTATAAAACCACTAAATTGTAATAATGTAATGGATTTGAGTAAAATATTTTCGACAATCTGCTCACAAATGAAAAAAATAAAGGGTAAATAAAAAAATGAATAAATAAAATCGGCATGCTAATTAGATTTATTGCTTTGTTATTATATACATATATTATTTGCTTATTCAGTATGAAAATAGTATGATAGTGTTTTGAGAAGAGTGAATGAAGCAGAAACGTATGTACAGAATCGATTTGTGCAGCAGCAACCTGCAGTAACAGCAGTTAAATACAGCGTTGCTGTACGCGTCTGCGCATTCCAGGGATTATCTACTAGCGCGAAACTTTAAAAGTGGTCACGGCCACGTGTTATTCATGAGTATTGATTACACCTTTATGTCCATTTGTTATAGAATATCATTTTATCGTATTATGCGAGAATATATTTATTTCATATTTCTCAACACGGATAATTTTTATATCTATCATTATACGCAACAGCAATGAAAAAAATAAATAAATAAATAAATAAGTAAGTGTAATGTATGTGTTATGAAAATAAGAAGTATTGTAAAGGTAACGCTATCTGTTGTGTTCTTTAAGTATCATGAACGAATGTGAAAATTCACCTACTGTAAAAGAATAAACTCGATAACTGTAGCAGACTGTACTAAAAAAGTATCTATCCGTAAATTTATGTCGGCATACAAACGACTATGACATCATTGATTTGTTGAGAGAAAAATAATTGCTTCCATTAAATTGAATTAAATTGAGAATAAAAAATTGATGTACTTTCGAAGCAGATGTTCCCTGCATTTGTTAACGGAGTTAAAAAACTCGTGATGGTGAATATGGAGAGGTCATGCAACAAAAAGAAAAAAAAAAAGATTGACAATACATGTATGCATGTATAGGCCACACTCTGGCAAATTGTTCTTACTGGAGAATCAGAAGAAGCCAAAATTGAAAAGAGTCTCAAACTTTCTATGGAGATCATCTGAAAAAATTTTGAACAAGTGTGAGTACTTTTCGACAGTTTGTCAAGCATAACGAAGAGCAGTATATACTCTGACATTATATGATATGAAAGCCTCTGAACAAATTTTTTTGTCATCAAGCTTTTTTTCTGCCTACTCTTCCATCTCGTTTGTCAGCGTTTGCCTCGTTGCGCGTTCTGCATTAGAGATATTTTTTGAAAGAGAATGAATATTGCTCTCAAATTAAACGTAATTCAAGGAGATGAAAGGTAAATGGAAAAAAACTTGATAACTTTTTCTCATTGTGAGGAAAAAAAACTGCTGTCTCTTCTAGTTACAATAAACAAATAGATGTCAGATAATTTGTTTAAAGTATTTTCGAGTGATATATTCAATTGGAGATAGATGAATGAATATTTTATTTTATGTTCTATACCCAGGAATCAATCCCAAGAGAATTCACGCACATTCAATAATTGATAATCGATAAATAATAGTATCCGAATAGTCTTTGAAAAATAAACAAAAAAAATTAATATTTTTTTCAAAAGATATAATATTTTACTATTCAAAGAAAAATAAACAAAAACACTTGATGATCCTATGCACAATTATCCTAACACTTTCTAGTGTTCTAGTGTCGGATATGAATATCAAAAATAGAAACGACGGTCGATATTAATTGTGTCAAGTGTGGACCCTCCGGCTTCTGCGCGAAATGATGACAATGCCTAAGTAGTACCTGACTAACACTGACATCAACACGTATTCCATGTTCCATTGCGCTAATTTCTCAAAATGCTTTGAGTTTCATACATTACATTCCCAAAATAAAGTTGACTAAATTACAACACATTCACTTATTATATCTGACAGAAATCAATTTTCAATTCACAATCAATTATATATTGTGAAAATATATTAAACTGACCAATAGTCCTTATGTCGATGAAGATTATTATGAATTAATGACTATCAATATCGTACTGATTGAACATTCAAGTTTCCACATAAAATTTGCAATTGATTATTTGATTGATATTTTTTTAATTAAAAATATGTATAAAAACTGAAAACTAAGAAATTTGCTAAATCGACATGTTAAGGGAAGTTTTCAAGATTGTTCAACAGATTCAAATTCATTATCCTAATTCTAAAAATAGTATTAACATGCATACAAGTGTCATCTTACCTTTCACCATCATCATTAAAAGCATAATCACCAAGAATAAGGTCTCGTAAGCGATACCTTGGCGGTAGAAGTAATGGCAAACATGGATCCGGTTCGTTCATGGCGTAAAAGGTTTCCTAAACACCGGAAGTATTGTTGTTTTATTTTTTATGTTGCCTGAAACAACTTTTCATTTCGTGATTTTTAAAAATAAATTCAACACTTAAAATCTTTGATATATTTTCTTTTATCACTCAAGTCCTTAAATCAGCATTTTATTTCACATAAAATGTTTCATATTCTTAATCATTTTCTCATACACCATTAAGCATTCTATATAATTTAAAGTTTAGTAGATGCAGAGTTAAATTTGAGAACAAAGTTTACTGTTTGATGTAATGCAAAAGGTTTTATCGTATCTAGTGAACAAGTACAATTATCGGCTCGTCAGATCGACGATGAAGGAAACACGAAAATATTCTCATGACGAAGACGTGGCCCATATTACTTGTGGATAACGTAAACCTAATTTCAGTGATATATGCGTTTATATTGAGCACTCAGGTTAAATAAAGTCAAGTATATACAATGACAAAATACATGCAACATATATCAAATATATGGATATGAGGTGACTCCATATGAATATCATCTCTAGAGAAACGGATGGTGCTCAAGTTTTAATGTGGAAAAAAAATCGATATGAAACTTTTTATCATGAAAAATATCACGACACCAAAATGGAGTTTTTAAGAATGTATTTCTATTCAAATGAAGTTTGCTATATGCATGTATATATATATACGATTTTTTACTGACTTTCAAACAGTTGTTAATATTTATCAAGTAAAAAAAAACAATGAAATTCCAAATTATGATATAAATATTGACGAACATTGCGCGGAAAATATTCATAGTTTGTATGAAAAACATAACATGTGAGAAACAATATTAATTTGTCCGGTAACCATATAAAGTCGATGTAACATATTTCGATTTTTTTCTTATATTGTTACAATCTTTTGTCGTAAAATTTCGAAGTGCATGTTTATCAATATTTTTGTTCAAGATTAACTTTATTAACAACTTGGTTTGAAAGTTAAAGGTTGTACAAAAGTTTTAAAAGTTCAATACGTGCATTCATTAGAGTCTGAAGAAGCTTCTAAGATTACACTTTTGATATTCACTAGTAATGCGTTAGAAGAAAAAATATATTTGTGGAAATTCAAAAAAATTATATTTATAAACAAAAATTTTTATCAAAGAATATTTAAATATTATTTTCATGATTTCAAAGATTTTTTTTTGCATATTGTATGTATTAAAAACAATTCAGAAAAAAACATTTGCTATCACATCTCATTGCAGTATTTATTTGTTCAAAACAAAACAGTGTCACACGCGATAATTGTCGAATAATTATAATGTTTGTTGATTTGCGTGCGGGTTCATTCCACCGGTATTTTACACACGTGCGCGCTTGTGTCATTTCCTTCACGAGGAAAATATTCGCGAAGCAAACTCGCCAACGTCCCGTTTTCTAATGACGCGATGGCCAATTCGTAACACCTCCGCCGCCCACAGATACTGCAGTCACTATCTCTACCTCCGAAAATCATCACGCGCAGTGCGTCACAGTATGCGAAATAATTCCCACCGTATTTGGGATGCCATTAAAAAACCTTTTATTATATAGTTGTATTCCATATATTTCTCTATAAATCTTATTCCAAAAATGATGTCATTTCTTAAGTTTTAAATATTATTATACATGTAAAATAAATTTCTTAAAACTTTTCAAAAAGATAAAATTCACTGAAAATGAAAATTATTTTTAATATTTCATTACTAAAAAAATATTTTAAATAAAATTTTCTGTGATGAAATCATACTGAACAATAAAACATTTATAATTGGAAACTATTTATTCCCAACCATTTTAATATTTCAATAATCTATTTTCATTTTTGCTTTTAATTTGTGAAATCACAATCGAAAATTTATCTGTTCTCGTATATAAATTAAATATATACAAATGATTGAAATTCAAGGCGGTAAATTTTCTGGATGGAAAGTTACTCGATAAAATAACTCGCTGTATTACTTTCTGATGGTTAGCAGTACCATCAAACAGTAAATTATAAATTTAAAAATTATCCATAATAGGATCCCACTAAATATTCATAGTATCTATCAAATTTCATGCTAAAAGTTACCTTAATTTATCACCCAATGGAGCACAAATGTAATCCCACTTGGTTGTTGGAGTATGAGTGGAATCAATAATAAATCAAATAATTCAATTGTGAATCATGTGGTGAATTTGATCATATTGTTACTGGCGATTGATTGAATTCTACGAGAAACAACTGGAATTATCCCCTGTAGAAAGAGAATAGCCTCACTGTGGAGCCATTGTGGTGTAAACAACTATTTTCTATATGATTTTTCATTGCTAACATAAAAAACAAATTCAACAATATTGGATAATAATATTAATAATATCAAAATTGAATTTGTTCTCATTAGATACCGGTTAAATCAAAATGTTTAATAATCATTTATAATACATAAATGACAAGCATGTGATATGTAAATAGATTATGAAACATTTCATAAAGTCGTTTTATAGATAATACTTTTTTTTTTACACTATTTTTCACACGTAATAATCTAAAGTCTCAAACGAGGCTTCGTCAATAATAAGAAATGTTTAATTGATTTTCTACACGTAAAACCGAATCTACTATATAAATACCACATTACTAAATAATATTTCATTATTGGCTTCGTCATCTTTAAAATCAAGAAATCAATTGACAGAAAAAAATAGAAAAAAAAAAAAGCAAATCATACTATTAACTTAGCTATCCCGCGCAATTGCCAGCAAACGTATATAAAAACGTTACATAACCGACACCATGCTCCGGTCTCGAAGCGAATTACATAATTCGTGTACACGCAGACCTGTGAACGAGACAATTTCAGAAAACATTTGACAAAGCCAAATATCAAGACACAATTCAAAACCATTATCTCCTATTGCACGAAAATGACTTAATGAATTGGTTAATTTTCCTAAAGATGAGTAATTACTTTATAAATGATATCATATGAATAAAAGAAAAAAAAAAAGAATCACAAAATCAAACATTAAACATTACTTTATTATGAAATAAAAATAATTTAAATCGAGTAAAATTGTATTTTCTTTTGTGGGTTTGTAATAATTTATACACAATCTCATATATAATTTGTGGAATGGAGATAATTCACAGAAATTCTGCAATACGTCCCTTGTGAATTAACCTCTTTCCTCTCCCCTATATGACACACACGTAAGTCGACATAATGTGCGAGGGATTTCATCACTACCTACCGACAATAGAAATGCGCATGAACGGTTACGTATATATCTCCACCAACACCAGAGAGTATTATGAAATACAGGGCAGGGCTCCCTTCATCATAGGGAATGAGTGGTTCATCGTAGGTACACAATCATCAGTATAACATAAATTTAACAATGATCGCATAATTTTTAGTTTATAATATAATCTTCATCGATCATCACATGACCCGCCATTCTTAAGAGCATTCAATCGTGCTAAATCCATTGTTTAAATATTTTTTTTTTATTTCATCAATGTTCAACAATGAAACGTCTATTTAAATGTTAGAGAAAACATCACAGAATGGATTGAGAAACCCAAATGCTTTCATAAACGTTTGCGAAATGTATATTTACAGTTGGAGTAGAACAAAAAAATTATTAGATAATTGTTGGAATGAAGTTATGATATACAGTTAAGATTATCATTTTGATTAAATGATCCTCGTAGCTTAATTCAATTAATCTACATACATTTCTTATCTATAAGGTCAATTTTTTATTTATGATATTATTTTATCATCTTTTTCTAAAATACACCAATTGTTTATTAATTGTTCGATATCTGTGTAACATTTTTTCTATTTAAAAATATTTATCATTCATAAATAAATATGTATATTTCATCATTTAAGTACAAACTCCTGTTGAGGAATAAAATCGACAATTGTAGAGAGGTAAACCCTCTGTGGATTTTTACGTAATATATATCGTATACATATATATAAACATGTATACTGGTATATATGATGTAGCGAGGTGAAAAAAAAGGCGAAATTTCGTAATTCTCTGCAACTACATATATATGTATGTGTGAAGTAATTACAAGATATTTGAAAAAGAAAAAATGGTAATAAAATAGGTGGGGACGCAATATTCTTTCACTCAGTTTAATCAAGCATACTTCTACCATTTTATTCATTATTATTTTATTTTGAGCAAATGGAGAAGGGAGGATGAAATAAAAATCATTTATTGTAAAATATAAATAAAGTATGTAGGTAAATGTAGACTAAAAATCGATGAAGAAATAAAACTTTGAGGTTATATATACTATTACGTATTCTCCCGGAGAAAGGTATATGTGTATATATGTATATAACAACTCAATGTTCATTTGAAGTGGCCATGACCTATTTGACATTACAAATAATTTAAATTATATTTCACCCTTCATATAATTATAGTATAATTTAATTTATTTATCATTATTTATGAATTCATCATGAGGGTTTTGAAAGTAGTAGAAATATCTACCCTTGATCAGGCTGAAGGAAAAATATAGAATTATTAGATGGGAAAAAAGATTTCTTCATTGATAAATTGGTATAAATATTTTTTTTTCTTTTTCATTTGGGCACACAATTCTGGTTCATTATTTGGAAAATTTGGTAATGGGGAACACCAGCACGTGTTCTTTTATAGGTTAGTTAACTTTTATTCAAATTTATTACACTCCTTATCTTCCATCGCATGCTTCATTTCCTTTTCGCGTAAATCTACTTTTAGACTAAACCGAACATTTACACTCATATGTATATATAATTCACAATTTTCAAATGTGCTCACGATAAATCGACGTAACTTAAAATCAACAATTGAATAAATATCTTGGGATAATATATTTAATGTTAATTTATAAAAATTATGAATAAACTAATGAAGAACAATAGTATTATTTATGCTACTAATACGTTCATTAATATATAAATATAAATAAAAAAAAAAAAGTTATGTTACGGCTGGTAAAAAAGAGTTGCATAAAAAAGTATATTATAATAAATGATATAATACATATTTTTATATTCTTTCTATACAAATACGATATTTATATAACATCTTGAATGGAATTAAGATGAAAAATTACTTTATACATATAATTTTCACAAGTTATATATTGATATTTATTGATAAGTTTAACAAAAATCATACAAAATCTCAAATTGTCTTAAGATCCCATTGCGTACACACGTGTCAAGTGGGTCGCACACGTAATCGCGTGAAGCTTATATAACTTCTGTATACACGAGCTCGACTCGGTTGAGTGCGCGTAACCGAATATCCAGCATGTATGTGCGTATACATATGTGTGTGACTATCGCGCCGCTTCTTTAGCTCCAGTTGAATCGTTGAAATTGCTGGACAATAATTACAGTTGCACGTTCTATTTTTGAATTGGGCTTGAGAGTTGAAAACAGCTTGGAAAGAAAATTAAGAAATAATATCTGTTATCATGAGACAATAAATATTTCGTAAATATATATATATATATATATAGTTATACATACATATATTCCTCAAATGACATGGAATAATATTTCGAATAGATTATTATATGCCATTTGGGAAGTAAATTTTTTTTTGTTAAATTTATGCTTCGATAAAAAATTTATTGAAGTTTCATAATTAAAATGGCAATACAATGCAATGGAGAAAAGGAATGAATAATAATTTTCTGGCTTTATACAACGACCAAGACTTACGTGGGTACAATACAGTATATATGTTTGTGAATTATACAATGTATATTATAGACGGGACTCAACAACTCGTTTTAAATCACGTAAGCCCACCTCCCTTTACACCCACTACTTCGACTCCGCGATTACGGCATAAATGTCTTTAGACTAGCTATATCTATATGCGTACAATGAGGGCGCAGCTGTGAATTTCCTTTACTGTATACAATATGTGATATATTAATCTACACTATAACTTGATATGGCCGTATAAATTTTTATTAATTTATTTATTACAAGTATTCAATTAAATGACCGCGTTGAAAATATATATCCGAATAAATATTTAACTTTTTATTTGTTATCGGTTTGATGTAAATAGGCATGTATATAATATCTGTGTGTATTATCTTTGGATTATTTCAATACAAGTTACGACAGATGGATTGAAATAAACGGAAGCCATATAATATCTCTGTCACCTTTATATTTCTAATAGTACATAAAACAAATCGCCTTTTCTATATTACGACAGCGCATCAGAGTTGCATTACCATTCTGAGTATATCCTTCTGTATAATATTCCGTGTCGCGCTAATTTCGTAATTAAATTATCACGAAAATATTCCTAAAGTTTCGTTGTGCAAACATCTCTTCAACAATCTTTTCTAATTAATCTTTTTCTTTCTCTCTTTTTCTCTATAAAGAGCCATTACTATTAAACAAATTAATACCTGCTATATTTATATCTTTAATAGTAAAATATATCTCCAATAAGTAACATTATTTAATGATTGAAAAAGAAAAAATTAAACTAGATAAATGATAAAAAATTTTTTAATAATTGAATAAATTGCAATTGAATGAGCATTATTTGTAAAGATTATATTGGATGTAAATGGTGATGCACTGTTTCTAAATTGGAATGGTCGAATTGAAGAGATGAAGATGAACATCAAGCTTCATGACAAGAACTTCTATTGCTTATATACCCCTACTATAAAATACTACATTGCCTTTGCTATTACGTCGCGATAAAATGTGTTTAGTGCACGCTACTTACGTAAAGTTTTAGTCCATCGTTGATGATGCACGTGGTTAGTTGCGTAAAAGCTCGAATGATTCAAAAAATTTTTCCACCCCTTGTATAATTTAAAAAATGAGCGTGAACTTGATATTGACTTTATTTTGAATAGTTCATATCCCAGCATCCAAAATTCAAAGAGAATCATAGCTACATAACAATTCTCATGGCAATATTAACTAACTAAATAATTTATACAATTATAATTTATTATATTGGCTCATTTGTCAATGCACATTAATATTTATGTTATATAATATTATTATGTATGCAAAATTAAATTAATTATTTCAATTAAAAAAAAAAGGACATTTTTTTTCTATATGTAATTCTGATCTTATAATGTAAATCTTTTAATTCAAATGTTGCCTTAGTAGAAATAGCAGTCGGCAATAACCATATATCTAAGAGTATGTATTGTGAAAAGGTTATATAATATAGTTCGGAATTATTTGACGTAAGTATACATAGGGATATGTATATAAAATATAGTATGTATGGCCGCACGTGTGATGTCACAATTATGGCATTGATAACTATTTCAAAGCACATGCAGAATATCATATTCAGATAATGTTCATATTTTATATCCAAAAGTAATGTAATGAAATGAATTAATTACTCGAATATGAAAAAATAATTTATACATGACAAAAATATATTATTGATAATTTGTTTCATGAAAAATTGTAAGTATTTAATACATACATATTTTACAGACAATTGTGCAGTGGAATGACTTATAAACATATGAATTATGAATGAATTATGATAGTTGATTTACAAAATAGATTAAAAAATATATAGAAAAGATGTATATACATTATCAAAACAACAATTGTCACGTCATGATAATATGGCGCTAATCGTATTTCCCCAACAAATGAAAGTGCATATTCACGAGATATTTATGTTCATTCATTATATAAAGGTTCCACCAATGTGTTTACTGAAGACGAACTTTATTTTTAGTCGTATACGACACGATGCTTTGTACATTGCTGACTATTTAAAAGCTGATGAAGTAGTACGTATAAAAAGGCGTTATATAGTAATTAATTTACGCAACGAAATTTTGTAGAAACTGTGAAATCTGAAAATATATTACATTTTTTTTTTTTTTTTTTTTTTTTTTTTGCAACATCTCATTTTTTTACATTAATTATGTATATGAATTGAAGAAAATCCTTCAATTGCATCTTGAAAATATTAACATGTGAATATCAAAATATAAACGCGATACAATCATTAAAAAAATTATCCAATCAATTTGCATCGAGTAAAAAATCGCCAAGTTCATCCAGGCAATTGTAATACATTGAAAGTGTTATATAAAATGTATATAAAATACGTATGTTATTCATGATTAATTATTTGTTTTGCAATTGAATCGAATGCAAGTAAACAACTTTTCTAAAATGGGGACATAGTTAATATTTGAATACGAAAGTGGAATAATTAAATGGTATTGCACTATTTTGGTAGTTGTAATCCAAATAGGTGAATTGTTTGAAGAATTGATTATGAGTATTCTCTCTTTATCTTTATGTGTGTATAAAAAAAATATGCATACATATATGCATATATAAATATCATTTACGTAATGCTAAGATACGCCTTATTTCGATGATTAACAATTTGTTTTCTGATCGGCAAAGGTGACTCTTTGTGCGAGACAAATAACTTATATAATACTAAAGATAAATTCCCGCTCAAATATATATCCTCCTTGTGCATCTGCTAAGATTAAACACATTGAAGAATTTTTTTTTTTGTTTTTTTTTCCATCTCAATTCTCATAGTCACTGTTAAAATATATAAAATAAAAAAAAAAGAAGAAAAAAAGTATTCTTGTATTTTTTTTTATTGGCAAACTGAATATTATTATTCGAAATTCACAATAAAATTTATGAAGATGTTATTTAAAATATTCAGCAGTAATATCATCAGTTTGTGTCGTGATATTTTTGGATGATATTGAGAATGCCAAAAATAAAAATTGATTTGGGTTTTGAGTAGGTAAATATGCAAAAAAAAAATGATGTATAAAGGAACATCCGAATCGCTATTGTCTGATACAGACTGCACATGCGTAAGCCTGGGAGTTGAGGGCGAAGCTCGTGGCCAGAGTAATTGATCCAAGCAGCATGCGGGTTCACGCGTTTCATACACGATCTTTACATAAGTTTTACACACACACATACTCAGAGGCACACCAGTACATCAATATATATATTTTCCATTGAATAATAATGTTGGTCAATCATTTGGATTACGTTTGACAAGTACTTGATGATTTTATAAATAATAAAAAATGTAATTTAATAATTCGGATTGCGAAAATTTTAATATTAAAAAAAAATTCTTTATTATCTGAATTAAAATTTGATTGTACAGTGGAACTTTATTGAAAATTCATGACAGATCTTAATGTCATGAACAAAAGAGCCAATACAAACTTGTGTTTATGCTGTTGATCCATTGTGTTATCCATGTAAAGCCACATGAAGAATCGAATTTATACATACATTTATTGATTTGGAATAATATCATTTAATCAAAGATGTTTTCTAAATAAAGTTAAATAATTCCGGGATGATTACGTAACGAATAAAAGTCATTTGAGAATGATAATGAGGATTTACAAATGCGATTAAATGCAACATCGTCACGAAAGGAGCTGTCAAGCCTAGTCAACCCTATAGTACATCTAATGTTACGATCACGAAACAGCAGTTACGACATCGAGGTGAGGAGATGTAAAATGATTGCATAAAACTTCACAAAAATTGCATATTATTAACAATGAATGTCAAACATAATGCCAATTAACCAATCACAAAATAAGTATTCATCATCAATATTTGACAACAAACAAAAAAAAAAATTCCAAAGCCCCACAAAAACATTATTTTTATTAATTTTCATTAACTTTCATCCCCTCAAAATATTGTCAGTAAAATATCACACAGAAAAAAAATTATCAGAAAAAGAAATAAAAAATTATATAACATTATACAAATTAATAAATAAAAAAATTTATTAAAAAAATATTAAAAGAACAAAGAAAAAAATGAAAAATTCAAAACAAAGAAACGCATTACGTGAAATTCATTACGAGTATTCTTTGCGCGATGATATGGTTCTCGACGTCATAACACCCGAGCGGGAGACCAGTGGTCGTGGTGGGGGTGTGGTCGGACTAATGTTAAAACGGTGAGTGCGCGGGAGAGCAACAAAGAGTGAGGGAGAGCGTAATGTTACACTGACGCGTGCGTCTCATACCTGTTAGTTGTTTCAATGGCCACTGCAATACTATACGAACTAAATGATGATGGCGCTACAGTCGGACTACTTGCGCGCCGCACGATGCCACTGACACTGCGCGCCAGAAGAGTCCAGTGTGCGACTGACAGCCGAGACGTCAGTTGGCTGACCCGGCACTGAATTTTTTACTGTTGTATTTTTATACAAAACACGCCCACCAAAAGTAACACACAACCTCGTGGCGCGTTCAACTGTCAAATGATAAAAGCATGCGTCAGTTTACCATTCATCTTAGCGCATAAATATTTATTATAAATTTATTGCCCATCGTAATCAATATATAAGGGTGATTTTATGCCACTCGATAACCTAAAGAAAAAAAAAAAAACAACTAACAAACGAAAAGTGGATTAATGGCGCAGCGCATTGATATTTTTCATTACGTAAAAGTGCATAGAATAAAAATAGGGTGATATTTACGCAGAAAAAAAGAAAAGAAGTAATATGAATAATAAATTGAAATAAAATAATATAAATGAAAATGTACAGCGGATTTGATTTGTCAAAATCAATAGGAAGTGGATTTTACCGTGAGGATTTTAATGAATCGAATTATTTTTACAATTTCTTCATAAAATAAAAAAGTGAATAGTTTTTTTTTTCATATATATTTAATTGAATTTCAATACTAAAAAAAATATTAACAGAATGACGGACATAGCAAAGGAAGCATTTGCCTCACATAATTATGACTTAGCTGTGGAAATGTATGAGCGCAATCTCAAGCATCAAACACCAAGTTTGGATATGCTAATTGGTTATGGCGACTCATTGGCACGTTGTGGTCGTATCAGGGATTCAATCGATGTATTTGCACGTTGTTTGACCCTCGCTCCATTGCCACCAGAACGATTGAAAAATCTTGCAAATGCTTTGCTCAGAGAATTAACGAGTACAATGATATCTTCAAGGCACGATGAGACATCATTTTCCTGTCCCACGTGCGAGGGCACTCTTTATCAACCAGTTACTGCCGGATGTGGTCATACACACTGTAAAAAATGTTATGAGTCTGCCAAGTGTTGTCGAGCATGTGGACAAAAACTTGGACCTATTGGTGAAACAAATGTGCTAGTGCAACGATTGGTGGAGAAATGGTGGCCAAGGGAGGCAGAAGCTAGCAGAGCTCGACATGAAGGTGATGCATTTCTCAAAGACGGACATCTGACTCAAGCATTGGAACACTATAATCTTGCTGTACGACTCGGTAAATTTCAATACACAAATATATTCGTATGTATAATATTTATCGATGAAAAAAAATCAAAATTTATTTGTCGTCTGTAGCTAACTAAATTTTTTAATTGAATTTTAATTACTTTCCATGATGATAAAACATTTCATCACTGTACAATCAATATAATTTTTATGACAAATAGATTTAAAGTATGTTTTATAATATATTTCATTTATTGAAAATTTTTCAAGTTGTGGAATTCAATGAATAGCGCGCGTGTTTTTTCCTTTGTTCGGTTTTATTGTGAGTAAGCAATATGAAGCGAATGATATGCGCAGACGCGACCGCGCGATGCAGTCCATGTGCGCCTGGAGACGATCATTATCAACTTCTGAAATATCAGCAAGTCCCCGATTTTATTATTTTATTTATCTACTTATGTATTTTTTATATCTATAAATATCCATATCGTCTTATTTTTTTCCGTGTCGTAACCATGAATTTATCGTGTTGTTAATTAAATCAAGTTCATTAAGATGACTTTTTTTTTAAATATCAATTTGGATAGTATCTGTTATTTTCCTGAAAAATTAATTATTATAAATGTCGTATATTATTGTGTCGTATTTTTTATTGTAAAATAAAGACTGTATATACCTATTATTATTTTGCACACGCGAAAAATGAAGTTCGTTGGCGTTTCATTATTTTTAACGCTTGACAGCATCGGATAATCATGTGCATGGTGATGGTTCAACGTACTTGCACCAACAGATTCCCACCTGATAATCATTATGCCGCTATTAATAAACTGTCATATAATAAAATCTTACTAGAATTAACTTACCATACACTGTATAAATATTAATTACACTCTAATCAACATTATTTGTATCATTTGAGAAAATTATTTTATTATTTTTTACCTGGATTTTAATTTATTAATCAACTCTTTTCTTCATTTCCTTCAATTAATAAATATCATCAATTCGCGAGATTTTCTACAAATACCAGATTATATTTTGAAAATACATCTGTAGAAACGGTACGATAGAGCAAATATATTTCAATACAAAAACTGCAATCTTTTGTCTTTCTGAAATAATGCTGTTGCCAAACCAGTTAAACAAGCAGGGACGACGCAGGGAGAAAACAGGAGAGGGCGGCAAACGAAGCAAAAAAATTATAAGAACAGGGCGAATGTACAACAAAGTATACATGCAATATATACATATATATGAGTGAATGAAAAGAAAGGAAGATCGAAATAAAAAGAAAAAGGGCCGCAGCTGCGCTCGTTTACTCGCCATTCGGCTGGCGCCGAAGTTCACGGCCGCGTGCAGTCTGCGGGGTCTTACGTAAGTGCATTGTAGTGCGATGCCGGGGACTACTATACAAACCGGAGATGAAACTCCAGATCTCTGACAACGTAATAAGACGCGGCCAGTCACACAAGGGAGAACAAAGAATTCCGTGCAACGAACTCCTTGTTTTTTCTTGGAAATAAACAGACGTAAATAAACATATATACATATAATATTAATATTATATATACCTATATATTATTTCATGTTACAAAGACATATACATGGTTCACTGCAATAATCAAATCGCTCACGATGAACTTTGGGTGCTTTTGTCTGATGCATATTACGCATCGGAATAAAATAATTACATTTATATTGTATGAATCAACAAAATATTTGAGTGTGAGGAAAATATTATTGAAAATGTATAAAATATTATTTTTCATCATCTTTCAAGATATTTATATATTTTTTTTCAATGGCTCAATGAGTCTTCTAATATGCTCTAATGATTCAGAATAGCGGTATCCAACGTCATCGTCCTCTAACTATATTTTTTTTTTTTTTTTTTAAATACATACTTAATATGTTGAAGTAGAAGATAATATCAGAGTAATTATAGATGATTAATTTATTATCAATAGAATTCCCACCTATTGCCATGTTTGCATTTTATTATCACAATTTATTTTCAATAATCTTTTATAAATGTATTTTCAAATATTTATAGATATATTTGACCTTTTTAATAATCAGGGCATTTAATGTACGTATATATGTTCACACTTTTCAGTTTCATAACAAAGCACACGACGACCTTCAAATAAATATGATTACATCGTGTTCGGTTCATTATAAATTTTAATATCAACTATCACAACTTCATTGCTCAGTATAGAAATCTGATGTAATAACCTCAACTCCTTCTACGTCCCACGTGTAATTATGTAACGCAAAATCTACCTGTTTTTTTTTTCCAAATGTATATTACACATGCAGACATCATCATATAATAGGATAAACATTATCGCGATGAAATAACAAAATAAAATTAAGTGTGTAAACTGTAAAGTAAGCGAGGCTACAGAAACAGTAACAATACCACTTATATAAGTGTTAGATGCTATATTACATTATTCATTTATTTTTTTTATATTGTAAATCATCATAACAAATTTTTCATATTTTATATTATCGTCGTCCACGTAGCTGCTTTCACTTTTCCATAATCCCAATGTCGCGAGTCTGGCGTTTACTTCTCATTATTGTCTCTCGTCAATTATACATTTATTGATTTCTCAATTAAACACCTAATTGCAATTTTACAATTATTACTTTGGATCTTCTTAATTTTTCTCCAAAATATCATTTATTTAAATCTTTCAAAATGTGTTTGTTTTTATGAAAATTACATGATTGAAAATCATCTGCAGACTTTCACGTTTCTGAAACACTATTCTCATTATTCTATTAAACACACATATACACACAAGCCCAGACTACAATTTACCTGAATCTAATTCGACACTGTTTCATAATTACCAATGTTAATTTTTTTTCAATCTATTAATTTCATCTACAACGTGTATGAATTGAATGTCTCAGCTTGAAAATGCCACTAGCAACATGTCGGTATAGAGGGTTGCGAAAGTTAAAATTAACTTGGATGCTTGCATCGGAAATTCAAAGTGATGACAAAACTTAAATATAATCCATGTACAGTTATTTCAATTTACGAAATTCATATATATTTCCATATTCAATTATTTTTTTACAATATAAAATTTTATTCATGCAGTTAAAAATTTACTTAACTGATGAAAAGTGACGTAAAATGATTGTGTGATTACCTCTCTATCCAGTATAAATTCTGCATGTAGTTCTATATGCAGTTATGTAATGAAGTATATTACATACAGTACGATACATATGGAGACAATATTAAATGCCTTCAATAATATCAATTAACAAGAGGTCCTTGTTGTATTACGTGGAGTGTATGTAATGCAAAAAAAAAATATCGTTACAATGTTGGTTTATCATCAAACTAAATTAAATCTTTTTGTGTGTGGCTGATACTTGATATGTTAACACAGTGAATTTTATTACATGTGAAAGACCTATCTTTACAATTCATTTCACAATAGGTAGTATTATTTTACATATATAAATTTTTCATAATATAATCAATTCTCTATACATACATTTTGTGAAAATATTGAAAACGTTGCAACTAATGCAATTATATTCATAACTAAATAACAAAAATTGGATATATTATTTTGTATGAAATTATACGCATGTATTATCATTGCCATTTTTTAATTCATTATTGATTATTATGATATGAATTTCTTGACTTAAAAGTAACTTATGAATTTTATAATGGTCCATTTTGCTTCTCTGTATTGTATGTATTGTATGTATACATTTATAAGTGACGCCATGTCGACGTCTCTCGGAGTAGAAAGAGGAAACATTACATAGAGAATGAGAACTATGGCAGGCTTCGAATGATTCGCAAGTAAAGAACGAGAGCAACATGTCATGGTCGTGAAAATGTAAGGTAGAGGTCAATAAAGCATCTCTACTTAAAACACATTCGAAATTCATTTTAAATTATTTTTATTTTCCTTAACTTTTGGTATTTGGGATCGGTGTAGAAGAAATTCATTTCATCATATTTCTTTTCAATCGATATGACAATAAAGTAATAGGTTAAACAGCTTAGAATAAGATTAAATTATTATTGTATGTATAAAAACATATTTTTCAGCATACATATACAATGTATATTGTTTTATAAATATTTATACGATCATTACTTGTTTACATTTATCTATGTATTGCCGGGGTGGAGAAGTATATGTTGAGGTAAACTCAAACTGACCTACAGATCACTGTCCTGCTTGATTTACTGTAACAATTAATCAAGTGTACACGTAAAATGCCAACAACGGCTTTTCTCCCGGTCGTATAACGTCAACTACTTAGATTTTTTTTTCCTCTGGTATTTGTGTAATAATTTTTTTACTCTTTCAAAGTATTCTTACAATATATGCAGTTGATAAGTCAAATACCATTTATAGATTATTCAGCAACATCAGTAACAATTATTTTAACTCTGTTACGCATCATAAAAATATTTATGGAAATGTTATTTTTTGTTTTTTCGTTTTGTATGGGATATAATATCAGATTTATTTATTTATTTGTCACTAGTGTAAAATCAAACGACATCACTACATTTGCATAAAAATAATTTATGAAATGCTTATGTATTTTTATAGAACGTGTTATACGTGCTAGATAAATACAGATATTTAAAAAAAAAAAAGCAAATAATAATAATAAATGAATAAATAACTAAATCTCTGGAATGATCTTCGGTACATTGTTAATTCGTGAATATGGCTTATGTAACATAAAACGCCAGACACATTTTATTCGTTGGGTTATAGACGCCTAGTAATTCGTGTCACGGCAAAAGACTCTTTGAACGCTTGCCTTTTGCGCAAAATCCATTCCGCCCCTCAACTTTGGGTATATACTTTAAATCAAGGACATAACCATATACTATATCCAGTGAAATCAATGAGCCATATACATACAGCTATGTGTGAAGGACACGTGGACGTGCCCATAAGAAATTTTTTACATAACGGTTTTTACTCCTTTATTAAAGTCAAGTATTATAATATATTTGAATTGAAAAATAATTTGAAAAAATAAAATTATAAAATGAAATTTTTCATTGAGCAGATGAATTTGTATTATAAATAAATGTGGAAAAATAAAGAAAAACAAGATTGATAAGAATTCAAGATAGAGTATTCTTTTTTTATTTAAATAGTCTCTCAATGATATGAGACCAATTATTTGGTTATAGATATGGATTTGATATGTAGTGATGATATTAGAATATATTATATACCCAATTTCATATGAATTAGACAAATATTCGGCAATGTTACATCACACTTTGGTCGTAATACTTCACAAAATGTTTCGTATTGTAAATTTCACAGTGATGGCAATGAGCCAGAGAGAATCGTATTTCATAGATAAATCAAATGGTATACATTATAAAAGATAAAATGCATGATGACAGTTGATACACAATTATGATGTATTGGTTGAGTCAAATGTTGTTTCTCTGTTCAATAGCGTAAAATTAATCATTGTGATGTAATTAAGAACTCGATTCAAAAACTCTTCCGTATCTATCGAAGGACGTAATCGTGCAATAATTACGAAAGGATTCTACGTAACATGCAACAAGAAACTATCAAGCATTTATAAATATATATTTTATATACAATTTTTGTCACACAAATGTATATATTTCAAGAATCAACATTTTCAATTTGAATAAATATACACATATACAAGTATGTATATGTAATATAAATATGTTTTTTGATTATGAAACATGATAAATTTATATTGAATAATTAGATCTGATTAAAATGAGTGAAGTAAAAATAAATGAAAAATTATTTCTTTTTTCCATTTAACGATCGTACTTGTTTGAATTGATTTGTAGATATACACATGTATATATACTCAATGTGTTATGTAAATTCATAATACTATACAGGTCCTAGTCGATATTATTGAATTGTGAGGTAGATGACAAGAAGCAGAGAAGATTCCATATTGGTAGAAAAAACTGATAAGATAAAACTGTCACGTGTTCATTGCATACTGTCAAAACTCTTGTTATGTAAACCTCGAGAGATTCCTGGCGAAATGCCATCTACTAGACTCAATTCCGACAGTCAATTTCTAGAAGTAGCCATCCACGATATTCACTAATATTTTTTTCCGCAAAAGGAATAAAATTTATTCATTATGAAAAAATTGACAGAATTACATGTGTTCCTGAACATGTCTGCATCCTCACTTATTATTCAACTGTTAACAAGAAAAAAATACAAAATAAATGTACATAAATGTCATTGATAAAAATTGAAATAAGAAATTATTCAATTTCGCTACAGAGTAATTTTTTCATTGGAGCCGTCAAACAACGAATACCAATAATGACAATTGGCGAGGTCATAATTTTGTGTATGAGCAAGTGAGATACAGAGAGTGGCGGAGC
>JAQQBS010000001.1:26803897-26846902 GCA_030347275.1 Microctonus aethiopoides | reverse complement strand
AACGAAAGAGAGAAGATGAAATACATTGGGTTGGTGTGCGTGAAATTGAATTTAAGCTGGAGAGTCAAGATTGTATAAACGGTTCGGGACTCCGGACTTATGAATCATACTCCAATCATTCTCGATTTAGTTATATAATCTCTCTACCAACGAACTACCTATTTATATCCATCGTCATTCGTAGTCGGTAAATTGTCTACCCAACTGTGGGAATTCACATATGAAACATATAATTTCACCATATATAAAAGTTTCATCAAGAAAAGACTGAATAAAAATAAATTTTTATCAGTTAATTGTTATTTAATTAAATAACATAAAAATAATTTGAAATTAATTTTCACATCATAGTTGAATATTCTTTGATAATCATGTAACTGATTCCACTATGCATGTGATAATTTAATGACCACACTGTGAAGTGAAAAAAAAGTAAATGAAATCTTGACGATATGCAGAGAAGCCAAAAGAAAAAGAGAGAGAGAGAGCTGGGAGAGACAGCAAATGAGGGAGAAGCTTTTGGATATGGATTTGTTGGATGTTGACTTGAGATGAAGGCAAGCATACATCGTGTAATGTCGGGGTACCAGCCGAATCTATCTTCTCGTAGCGATCAGCCACTATTACGTAACGATAGATTTATATAAATGGTTACGTTGACACCAGGGAGCCACGACAGAGCGGAGAACACGCGCGGATTCGCTTGTCCGCTGTGGTCGTTATTATCTAACGAAACATCCGCATACGACGAAAATTCGTGAATGAAAAAAAAAAAAAAAAACATGGAATGTGATGGCCAATAAATCTTGAAGCAAAAAAAAAATCCAAATTAAAAGAATATAAATAACGAATTAATTTTTTTTTCAAGTCTATTGAATATTTAAAGTTCGATAATATAATTATTCACAAAATCATAATTGGTTATACAATTCTCTCCCCCTCCCTCTCCCCTTTAATTGCTATATATTAAAATGTTGAAAATATTTTAATTTACATGATTATCAAGCAAATAAATTTATATATGTAATTGGGAGTATTGAACAACCAATAATAGTTAGAATATTTAAGTAGTTTTGTCTAATGAACGGTCCTCGGTGTGGTTCTTCATCGTTGTCTCAATTATATAATAAAAAGTCACTTATATAAGATCGAGGCAAACATCGCGACGCATAAATGGTGGTGGGGCTGCTGTCCCGTAACTATACGACACGTCACTTGGATAAACATTTGTTCTAGTATGTAAACTCTACCACCAAACCTAATTGTCAATTATTATTCTTTTTTTTTTTCCTACATCAAATACAATAATGCATTCTAATATTATATATTAAAGAAAATTATGTTCAAACTGTCCATTTGATAATAATTTTAAATAAAAATGGAATAATTCTGCAAGTTACTCAAGTATGTAAATGACTAATAAAATAATTTATGTATATGAGTTTAGGTCATGCAACGATTATGCTTCCACAGTTGAATGAGTATGACATAACACAGTGGATTCTGGCATTAAAATTCGACAAACACGAAATAGGAAGTCGGCACATAACTTAACAGTCTTCCAGAAAATAGTGTAATTTATTATTAGAGTAACGATACCATAAAAAATGAAGAATAAAAAAAACATTATCAATATAATTATCAAATATACATCGCAGGAAGATCTAATTGAATTTTTATTTACTCACGTAATGATGAATTCCACCCGGTAAATTGAGTCCATTAAAAAAACAAATGAAAAAAATAAAGGAAACAAAATTAAAAAATTCTGGAAGCACTTACAAAACATTATTGAAATATTGAGGTCGATACGCGGACAAATGTCGTGAAAGCAGGTTTAGACCAATGGATTCGTGAATAGAATAGACGAACGGGAGTCGGGACCTTCGTCAAGTAGTGGCACTGTCGAGGTACTTGACCGTGAAAACGTATAGCATGACCATGCAATACTATTAGCAGTTACAAACGTAGCATCATTGCTATCTACTTTAATTCTTTATATACTTAATGCTCATTGACAGTATAGTGCTTTGTTTTCCTTCATCACAAAAACAAAATTAAATGAATTACATGCTGCAAGCAGTCATTGCTATTTTTATTTTATAAAGAATGAAAACAAATAAATAAATAAATAAACATCAAAATAAAATTTAGTTTCCTCGTTGAAAACAAATGCAATAAAATATAATTTAAATAAAATAACTTTTATTATATAGGACAACGTGATTTATTTCTATCACCTTGTTTTCAAACGGCCCATGCTAGTTTGCATTGCTAATTTAATGTTGGGAAAAAATATAGGTAGATATATATATATATATATATATATACATACACATACATGCATATAAAAAAAAAGAATAATGAGAATTATATGAAGTCTCATGATTGTGGAATACTAAATAAAAAATTATTTGAAAAAGCGTGAGGCCAACCTTGGACAACAGAACGTGATGATTTAGTTGTTTATGTCACATTCAGCGGCGATTTTTATCTGAAAGACGAGTCAATGTCAAGTGCGCGATGTCAATATTCTCATTTGTCAAAATATAACGAGATAACCAACTGAATTAACATATATGTATGTATATAAGTTTTTACATGAAAAGTTATATTTCTCAAGTGTATTTAAGATCACAAACAGAAAATGAAACAAAATAAAAAAATAAAAAGACAAAATATGAAAACATTTTGTGGAACGATGTCGAGAAAATATTAATATTCAATTTTAGATATATTTTTATAATCATACAATAAATAGATAATTAAACTTAATGTCAATAATATAAAATTGAACATGTAAAATGCATTGTACTGAGACAACGAAAAGTGTCGGTGTACTTTGATATAAAGCAATTGTAAGTAACGATGCGTTATAATCTGAATTGTATAGAAAATGTGGGCACAAACAGGCTGATGTTACGTAAAGGTCGGTTACCCGACAACTATACGTACAACTATATACAATATTCTTACCGCATTCCATTTCTTGTTCGTACGCTCTGTCCTAAACCCACTCTATAATATTCACTGCACGCCACATTTCTCCATCAATCTCACATTGAATACGTGTTTATATATATATTTATATATAGAGAAATCTATACGCAGGCCATTAACTTGCTGATGATTTCTTGAGAGTTTCGAAGGTCGTCCGGTTGGCACTTGCACAGCTATCATCGAGATTCTATCCAACTGCATTGTTGAGAAGCAATGCCGTCAAGATTTACGGGTGCTCGTTAAGATCCAAAACAGTCAAAATCAGCTACCCATAATAGTGATATAGTGTATGCTCACTTTCCATCCAACAAACTACATTCGCAGACAGAAATTAATTCTAACTTACGGTCAGGCAAACGACACTTCACTGTTGTGCTAAGTAAAACTTTATCGTAAAAACCGTAGTATAGTGCAAGATATACAATGAGGTTCTTTGTAGATTTATATTTGAAATAACTCTGTGCAACTTTGTAGAGTAACTATTGTGCGTATAATAATTGGTCGATGAATCATTTCAACTTTCATGTAAATATAAACTTGAAATAATTATACACTTAGATATAAAGTTTTGCCAATTGAAATAAACCAACTTTTGATTTAATAGAATTTAACTGTCAATTAGATCAATTTACTTGCTTTTACTTTTTACTTTTAGATAAATTTTTCTTTTAGTTTCAAATACATTTTTATTTTATAAAATATCATGAAGGTATGTTCTTGCGATCCATTTTAATATAAATTAAAAGATTGATGAGCACAAATAATACTTCATAGTGTATGCGTAAAAAGTCAATTTAACGCTTCGATAATATCGACCTCGACATTCGCGCGCTAAAGCCTGAAAGTTCGATGTACGCGTATGTCAATGTATTGTACAGAATACTCTTTGATGTCACTGCCCTCAACGTTACATGTGTGATACAAAAGAATCCACATTTAATGATTAAATACATCTCTGAATAGTATTTTACTGAGAAACATATATGTGAAAAAAAGTAATAATGTATATACATAAAAGTGTACGTATGTGTACTCATTAAATTAACATATATTACAGAAAAATAAATTGAATGTTGAAATATTATCTTGAATTTTAAATGAATAACTGATAGCTATCATCAATTCTATCATTATATCTAATGATTACGAAATGATGACTGAAATTTGTACTTGGTAACCAGTTGATGAATAAAATACACAGCTTGTGAAATATACCTGGACCTAGCGAAACGATAAGCAACTATACTGTTGTTACGCAAAATTACAGCAGATTATGAAAGTCTTCCAATTCGCGCTATGAACTTTCTTGCGCTCATAATAAATTAACAAAAATTCTTGCGTCGTTCTTCCCTTATCTACATTTTTATTTATCTAACATTAAATTTTTATTTAATTATTCAATCATTGAATGATTAATTTTTTATCATATCATATTGCACAATAATTTATAATAATTTCGTACTTATTTTCTATGTTACAGCACCAAATAGTCCACTCCATTTGAGTAATCGAGCAAATGTTTTGCTATTACTAAACAGGCCACAAGCATCTTTAGCTGATGCTGATCACGCAATTAGACTACGGCCTGATTGGGGAAAGGTAAAATTAAAATTAATTTATTCTTTCACGATTAAAACGATATTTATGCAGTTTAAAATTATTTGTCATTAAACATCTGTTCAAAAAACATGTATATTATTCCAGTTAAAGTCAATACATCATACAAACTATTGTAAATAACAGTGTTATTTCATTTGCTACAGTATAATCTTTTTTCTTCTTCACTTCATTTCTGCCAATAAAGTGTAAAAATTGATTTAATATATGTTGCAATAGTGATTGGATATTGATGTAATGAAATAAGTCTTGCGTGACAGAGTTAATTATTTTGAATATATACATATTATAATAGATATATCTGATAATTCTAACATAGTCGCGTGCTCCTTCTCAAAGGATTGAGATGAATTTATAATTCCTAGTTTTAAACAATTATATTATTTGATTGATAGGGTCATTATAGACGAGGAGTAGCACTCTCTGTACTTGGCAGACATGAGGAAGCATTTTTTGCTCTTTGTACGTGTGCGGCCATTGACAAAAATCCGCAAAGTATCAGGCATGAGTTGATTCGGGTAAGATTATTTAAACGAACAATCAATTATCATAATAATAAATTGTAATATATAAATTCTATATTCGAGTAATTAATTGTAAAAAAATTGATCAACAGGTTCTTCATCGTGTCCTTTCGCCTATTCAACGCAGACAAAGTGCACTAACAAGTCGCAGTCCATATAATATCCTCGGTGAGAGCAATGTTCGTATCAAGCGAGCACGTGACCTTCATCATCACCGTCACCATCATCATCATCACCAATATAGAGTCCAACGCCCGGTAACGAGTCCAAATCAACGTCATTGTCATGCAGTGTTAAATTCATCAGATTGTGAGGAAAATAGTAGCAGCGAGGAAGAATTCACCCAGGTATATTATAATGAGTTTACTGTGATAATATTGTATTTAACTAGAATACTCGGCATGAATCATTGCGTCGTAATCACAAATTATCACGTCAAAAATTTATTTCTCAAAATTGATGAAGTTATTTCGTAATCAAAATATTAATTAATACTTGTTGATTTATGATAATTATCATGATGTCATTGATATATATGATTTATTACTATTATTGATGGAATATGATTTTTGAGTTGAACGATTAAAATGACCACTAGGTCATTTTGCAGCTCTGTGTCACAGATGAAGACGTGATGCGCGGCTGCGAGGTTATTGATTAACGATGTGCTCCATTTTACAACTCTCATCTACCATTCTCTTCTTATCCTCACTCAACTATTTAAAAACACCATTTCACATCTAAATTTCCTCTATGTATTCATATTGAATTATTAATTTCAGGCAATACGTCGAAGGATATTATCTACTGTAACACTTCAGAGTAATGCTAAACTCCATGCGACGCTTGATCGTCTTTATCAAGAAATTGAAAAGTTAAAAAGTATGTTTGTTTTAAATTTTTCCAAATCCCTTTGTGATCTGATTTTTAATTACATTTCAAGTATCATGATAATTCGACGTGCTTTGTTTTATTTCTTAGGAGTTGACTCAATGCCAGCTGAAGTATTGGTACCACCATTGTCAGCAGGCACCAACACAAGTGATTTAGATTGCATACTCTGTTGTCGTTCACTGTGGAAACCAGTCACGACACCGTGTGGCCACACTTATTGTTGGATGTGTCTGGACCGTTGCCTCGATTACTCCTCAACATGTCCATTATGTGTTACATCACTTGCTAATGTAATTAAATTTATATTTTTGAATTATATCGACTAAAAAATCAACCATATGTCATAAATAAGTGGGAAACCAACTTTATTTTTATTAATTAATTTTGTTTTGTTTATAGTACCTGGCGAGCAATCAAAAAACATTAACAGATTTTATTGACCGGGCATTAATGACAATAGCACCAACTGAATACGCTTCTAGAGCTGCAAATCATCGTCTTGAATTAATTCAAGATCTTGGTTTACTTGGTAGTCGACGTATTGCCGTGTTTATTTGCACAACAGCATTCCCATGTGTCGCTTGTCCATTATTTGTTTACGAGCCAAGATACAGACTGATGGTAAGGCGATGTCTTGAAAGTGGTGTTCGACATTTTGGTATTGCGGCGTGCCTCAATCGAGAAGCTACAGGCAGTAAGAGGTATGTTGATATGTAATTATTTACATCTCATATAATTTTTTATTATTATTCTTGAGTTATTCAATATTTCATAAGATGATTTATATTTTTAGATACGCTGAATACGGAACTGTTTTAGAGATTAAAGATCGAGTTTTAATGAAAGATGGTTGTAGTATTCTCAGCACTGTTGGTGGTAGACGATTTAGAGTTTTGTCTGGTGGTGAAAGAGATGGCTATGATACTGCCGAAGTAGAGCTCATTCGAGATTCTCCAATTCAACCAGCGAATTTACCAAATCTTCGTGAATTACATGACAAAGTACATATACAACTTCATTATAATTCAAATTAATTATCAAATTTTTCTACATCATTTATCTTTATTATTTAGGTATGGTCTAAGGGTAAAAAGTGGTGGTCTACTGTATCGATAACACAACAAATTGAAATTCAACGAGTGTTTGGAAATATTCCAAATCCCGAAGATGATTGGATTCGTTTACCAGATGGACCATCATGGACATGGTGGATTTTAGCAATATTACCACTTGGACCTCAACTTCAGATTGGCATATTAGGCACAACTAGTTTGGAAAAACGACTGAGAGCTATTGAAAAGACTTTAAATCACATGGAGAAGAGACAATTGACTATAACCGCAGCACCCTCAGAAGAAACAACGACATCATCCAGTATTTGTCAAAATAGAAATGATATCCGTGAGTCTGCAGTATCGATGGTGCATCACTCCTAAATGATTGAGAAAAAAAAAAACAAAAACGAATGATTTTTCTTCATTCTCATGAACTCTATTTCATTAGGTTCCATAGATCGCGTAATATATACGGCACAAAACGTTTATAAATAATATAATCAGACTGAAAAAAAAAAAGAATATAGAAGAATATTAGCTATGATTGATAGTAGATTGAATTTATTCGCCATAACAACCAAGGACTACAATTTTTTCTATTCTTGAAAATTTTTTCTCGGACATTTTTGCATTAGATGCAGATTGAATAATTGTGACAATCAAAACGTCTTATGAAGGATAAGTTTAATGTAAAATGAAATGGAAGAAATATATAATGATATGAAATTTTGATAAATTGAAATAAATATTTTCAAAATTATAAATTTTATCAAGATGAAAAAATATAATTGGAGATAGTAAGTGGTACAAATTTAGTAAGACATATCTCAATGCGTGATGTTATTTAATTTCTTCATAAGGCGTCATGATTTTTCCTACTATTGCAATACGCAAATCTGTTCTTCCATAGTTAAATATTTACATTTACATCAATTAATTATACAAAAATACATAAATATATATGTTTATCAATATGTACTATATGTATACACACATGTTTATGTATACAATTATATGCGCTTAATTATAAATTTCCAGTTACATGGCAATAATTCATCATACTCTAATTTTATGGATGAAAAAAAAAAAAAATTTCTTCGAACGAAAACAAATATAAAACAAAAACGAATGATGAAAAATAAAAGGAAAAGAACATGAAAAAGATGCACGAATCCAAACAAATACTTTGAATATCTAAAAAAAATTGGCATCATGAACGTAAATTAAGGACAGTGTTTAACTTGCCAGATTATCGTTAGCTATTCTTGCCCTTGTTATTTAAAAATCACATTCGCTAATAATTCACTCGTCAAATATTTTTACGCCGAGTTACAAATATTAACTGAGGAACAACTACTTCTTAATGTTTTCTGAGAATAAGTCAATTAATTCTATTAATTATTAATTATATAACAGGAAGACATGCTCTTTACTTGAACCCATTATAAATAATAATTTATCGACGATTTTAAATTTATTGTGTTTGCAATTTCATATATAAAAAACTTGAAATTTCTTCAATCTCAATTTTTTATTGACATTCTCGTGGCATCATTAATTTTGCTCTATATATTAAAATCATGAAGCAAATCTTTTATATTTTTTGAGATAAATATAGAATATAATGGGTAACGTAAACGTGCGTTTCTTCTTCTCTTTTTCAATTTTAATACAAAATTTAAATAATATTTTGTACTTTAAACAAATTAATTCCATCTCTTTATAAGACTTTGCATGTATGGATAGTGTGTAGTATTTATTTTCATGTGATTCTCAAATAAAATCACCATACCTAAGCATTAGATACTTCATATCAGTCGCGCAATCAAGTATTTAAAATAAAAAAAATGTGGCATGAGACACTATGAATAATTAATATTTATGATTTTTATTGAGATACAAAGTATTAATATTATTATCATTAATATTTAATAATTTACTTATAAATGATAATAATATTGATCATTGTTGATATCTAGGCATCGCCTTATATTTTTATTCAATCTCACACTGTGCTACTTAATGTAAAAATTGCGAGTAATCTCTATTATCATTTTTTTAATGAAAAAAAAAAAAAAAAAAATTGAATAAACGCACTTTCGAATATAATATTAAGAAAAACTAATATTCACATGTTCGTTCTACTTTTTTTCATATTGTCTCTGTAAAATATTTACACAGATACAAATCATGCATTGTGATATTACTCTATAGCCCTTCTCCGTATATTATTATTACTACTATTAATTTGTATATACATTGTGCGATAAATGCCATTCGATTTTTTTTCCTATTTTTACTTCGAAACATTTATAATATTTATCTTCATCTTTTCATATCGACACAAATATTGCAATAAAAATTCATGAAACCAATCTAATATCTAAACGCTTTTCATTTATTTTTTTTTCCTGATCGTCTATTCTTTATTTTATCATTATTTTCATCTATGTTGCATAGCCTCTCATTCACATATAAATGAAAATCATATATTTGGAAGAATATTCAGTTGCCCCATCGCCAAGTAGAGATTATTACGGATTACGAATTGTTGAAAACGAGGTGAAAAAAAAAACAATTATTAAAATTATGAAAATTTTTTATTATTCAATTATTAAAATCTTTTAGTTTTGTTAGATAAAATTATTCCATTGGCGAATTTCTCATGGTCCACACAAATCTCCATTGACACAACATTGTAACTTCATCAATTGGAGAAACGATAAATTGCTACAAAGCGAGATCAAACGAGTTTTTGGTATTAAAATCGATAGAAATTATTACTAATTAAATTTTACTAGTAATAATAATTTAAAAATCTGTTTTCTTTTTTAAGGGAAATCCTTGCTTGAGGATATTAATGATATAATATTCAAACGCAACACCCTGTTGGCCCTTCCGGAAAAATTTATTAAAAAATTATTACAGTATTTATCGACAACTGATATTGTCAAATTATTTTCTCTATCTCATGCAGCTTATGAGGTAATAAATAATAGATTGTTCAAATGTCTATTTTAATATTCAATCATATTATGTGTGATATAACATTGAATTAGAAATTCAATACCGAAATTGTATGGGAGTCGATTTGGAAAAAAAGAAAAAATTACAAACTGATTCAACTTGATGAAAAATACGTGGCAACATATGGTAGAGAAAAATCTAATGAAAAAATGAAGGATATTAAACTGGACAGGGAACCAAATAAATATTCAAAGTTTGCATTGTCGAGTATAATGACAAACTCACAAAAAGATACATCGTATTTTACAAAACTACCTCCAAAATCACAATTAATAACTATTCAGGCATTGTCTGCAGACAAAAATATTCCTGAAATAAATTTGAAAATGAATATCAAACCACGCATTTCCTTTGATAATTCAACAAAAAATATCATTAATGATGAAAGAAATTGTGCAGTAAATAATGTTATTGATAAAATGTATGGAACGAAGAAAAACTTGCTGAATATTGTGAATTTGCAGGTTGATGATATAAACATAAATCCAAATAGTAAACAATTCAAAGATGATGTAGATATGAGAGTTTCGAAGAAAAAAATTTCAGAGAAAACAAAAATAGTTAATCCCATGACGCCATCAAAATTAAATTATTCTAGTATAAAAATGCCAAATAGATCAACGAAAATTTCTAAATCAACAATATTTAATTCTAAAAACAACATGACTGCTGTCTCTCCAATATTAAAACATAATGATATGCCACCATTGGACGATTTAATCAAACATACAATTGATGAATTCAACAAATCTAATAAAAATTTTCATTCGAAATTCAATTGGCTGAATAATACATCATCTCATGAAGAACATAACAATTTTGATGAATCCTCCAAAAAATATGACAAATCATTTTTAACTAATAAATATAAAGCATCACTTAGAGAATCTTTATTTAGTTCATCAAAATTGACAAAAAATTCTAAACCAACATTTAATTATTCACCAATAAATATGAAAACAAATGAATTGTCTACTTGGCAAACGACAAAGTTAAAGCAATTAACAAAATCATCTGAAGCTCTGAAATGTTTGAAAATAGCTAAAAAAAATATCAAATAAACTTCACCGAGATTCGATGAACTGCATCTTAAAAAAAAAAAAAATTAATCTAACTATAACAAAGTGTATTTCATATAAGTAAAACGGTATTGTAAATAAATATGAAAATAATAAATAATCAACAACGGTACGCTTGAATTAATGATATTACTACAATCTCAGTGTCTAGTAGCGCACTTTAGAGTCTGCGCAATCTTATTGCTGCCCCTCTCCTCAGGTATAAAGCGTGCGTTAGTTATTGTAAAATGAACGTCATGAAATCTGCAAGTGGTCGCGTACTCGCGTTTGGCCTAGTAACTTTTCTCCTTGTGTAGTTAGTTGGTCTGCGTTATAAAGAAAAGAGTGGGAGCAAAAGCAACAGCATCGTATTCATCCAGCACACAGTGTAATGCTACATATGTCTAGTCAATATCGTACCCGTTCTACTGCTAACGGAATTGTTGGTATTTCATCCAGTACCTCGTATTGGCAGTACACACGTTGCCTGACTATTGTCCGGGTAATACGTTAGTGATTATATCAGCCATGTTGTATCGATTTATTCAACAATGTGAATATAATCTAGTACTAATATACAGTTCACCTATGTCATCAATTAATAAATAAATCTAATTGTTTCATCGATAATAATGAATATGTGCAGTGTTGATAGAAATTATCAAGATAATCAAGTTCCACCTACTATTAAGAGATATCTTGTCTGCCGCCATTGCATGCACGTATTTTAATTACGCAAGGGATCTGTTTGGAATTATACCGAAAACAGTGACAATGACCAGTTATGTGACAATGGGTTCGAGACGACAATCAAAGTGAGCTTATGCATTGGCAAATTTTCAACAATTTTTTTTTTCTCTATTTTTATATTTAATCATTGGTCATGTCGTTGTTTTCATCATTTTTTTATTGTATATTTTTTTTTTTGTAATATTATTGCTATTTGATTTTTTAATAATATCACTTGACAGTTCTCATTTTTATTATCAATTCAATTATTAGAATTTACATATTTGCAATTAATTGTTGCTTTTTTTAAATTGCAATTGCACATTAATGACAATAGATATAAAAATTAAAAGTGAGTATACGGAAACGTGATGCGCATGGTATGTCATAATTAATTGGCGCGTAGTATTTATCATTGGCATTTTTCCACAGCCGAATAAAAAAATGATCAATTATAATTAAAATGGAATAATAATTAAACTTTTTTTTTTTTTGGTATTTCAGTGATATCATAGATGATGATAATGATGATAAAGATGATACAAAGCGGTAAGTAACTCATGATAAACTGTCTCTTTTATTTGCACTAATTTTACTTATTAATGAATAAATATTATTGTTAATATAGAAAATCGCGAAACCTCAGTGAGAAAAAAAGACGTGACCAATTCAACATGTTAGTAAACGAGCTTGGAAGTATGGTTAGTACAAATACTCGAAAAATGGATAAATCAACAGTTTTAAAATCAACGATACTATTTTTAAAAAATCACAATGGTAAGTTATTGTATAATATTCATAACTGACCAATGGTGGTAAAAATTATAATTTTATAGAAGTTGCTGTACGATCCAGAGCCCATGAAATTCAAGAAACTTGGAAACCATCATTTCTCTCTAACGAAGAATTCACACATTTAATTTTGGAAGCTTTGGACGGTTTTATAATAGTATTTTCTTCAAATGGACGCATATACTATGCATCTGAAAGTGTTTCTTCCTTATTGGGATATCTACCAAGTGAATTAGCAAACTCAACCATCTATGAAATAACCTATCAAGAAGACCAATCACTTCTTTATAATATTTTATTGAATCCATGTACAAATCGAAATCGACAAAATATCAAAAGTGAAAATCAAGTGTCCTTTACGTGCCATATTAAACGAGGTAGTTTAGATTTTCGGGAAGAAACAACATACGAACGTGTTAATTTTGTTGGATATTTTCGTTCTGACACAGATATTGAATCATTATTACCGAATAATCACGGTGAAAATGATAGTTCAAATGATATTAAAGAAATTTTTGTTGGTACTGGTCGACTACATACCCCACAATTAATACAAGACATGTTATTGGTTGATGAGACAAAAGCAGAATTTACATCTAGACACAGTTTAGAATGGAAATTCTTATTTTTAGATCATCGAGCACCACCAATCATTGGATATCTACCGTTCGAAGTACTTGGCACATCGGGATATGATTACTATCATGTTGATGATTTGGACAAAGTTGTGACATGTCATGAATCACTTATGCAAAAAGGTGAAGGCACCTCCTGCTTCTATCGTTTCCTCACCAAAGGCCAACAATGGATTTGGCTCCAAACACGATTTTATATTGACTATAATCAATGGAATTCTAAGCCCGAGTTTATTGTATGCACCCACAAAGTCGTTAGTTATACAGAAGTAATGAAGAAGATGAAACAAATTAAGGAGGACTTGCCAACAAATGAAAATCAAGTGACAACTGATATTACAACGGCACAAGTTGAAACACAATCACCAATACCACCGCAAGCATGTACCTCTGTTTGGTCACCAAAATCATGGAAAACTTCAAAGTCAGTGGTAACTAGCTCTCGAAGTATTTATCATGGCGCTGAATCTGATACTACATCGATATCAGTTGGCTCACAGAATTCTCGACAATCAACATTGACAACCAATAGTTCTAAGCCAAAATTAACATCAATAAATTCGCCAAAGCCAATGACACAATCCAACAGTGGACCACCACAAACTCAAAAATCATCAGATGTAGATTCTTTGAATTCAAATTATATCGAAACACATTTATTCAATGCAGAATCAACACTATCTGGAGTATCAACTTATGCTTTTGTCGCGCCACCTCCGCCGAATAATGGTAATTCATTATCAAACAGTATGCGCGTGAATCAACAGAGTACAGTTACACAAATTAGTATACAAGATGAACTGCAACGTAAGCATGAAGAATTACAACAATTAATTGTTCTCCAACAGGAGGAACTGAGACGTGTTTCTGAGCAACTGCTTATTGCCAGATACGGAATATTATCACCAATTATTAATGTAAATTTACCATATAATGATAGTATATGTCAACCATCAGTGCGATGTGATGACAATCCATCAAACGACAATATTCAGCTACAAATAAATTCTGATACGGGAACAACTATAAGTACGTTGGAATCTCCAGTATCATTACCATTACCAATAGTACCCATGGAAACATTTTCACATCCGACGGCTGCTGTAATTCCTATAGCACCATCACTCGTATTACCAACAACAGAGACTGGTCTAATTCAAGGAAATTCTGGAATTCAATTTGTATCACAGCCACAACAGTCGCAACATCAATTGCAAAGACATGGACTGCAACAAATTCAACATATCCAATCACCAACCGCTCAGATTATCCATCAAAATGAGCAAATAATACCATATCAAATATGCCAACCACCCGATATGTTATATTCTATTGTAGAACCATCAGTTAATGGTCAACATAATGATGTAACATCTCGCAATCAAAATTGACCCATTGAATTAATGTATACGGATATCAAATTTTTCTATACATTATTTTTTGTGCCATTTTTAGAAGAATGCATAAGACAAATTTTTATTGAATTTGAATTTTTGATTATCTGCTCTCTCAACATTATCAAACGAATTTACGTACCTAATTTTATATAATCAGAATAATTTAATATATACATACATGTAAAGGAACGTTGTGATGATAGATTATACTTATTTGTAAATAATATTGTTTTCCCCGAAGACGAATTAGGAAAATAACTATTAAAATGTCACAACATCTATAAATTACTATTATTTGTTGTGCTTTATTGTAAGTTATGACAGCCATAATTGAGTGATACTATAAAAATTAAGCATATCATTATCTTCGAATTATACATTTATTTAATGCGTCAAATACAAAAAGTAGACAAAAAAAAAATGTAAAAGTTTTCAAATAAAATTACTCAATGTTTTGGTATTGAGTTGAGCTTCGGAGTGAATAAACAGGGTGCTAAGGACAAAATTCACACAATTGTATGCATAAATAATACCTGATACATATATATATGTGTGCAAATATATCAAAAAAATTTATCATAGAAAAAAAAACTCGTCTTTCACACGGGTATATTTTGTATGTTACATTAATTTATTTAAAAAAAATGTATATTTACATCAAACAAATTTTTCATTCATTTTCAAGAGTATTATCACTAATATATAAATAAAACCAATAAACGACATGGATAAATCTGAGAATAATATATTTATGTATGTTGTATTTATATGTGGATAAAGATAAAAAAGGACATGACAACGAATCGGATTAAACTTTGCATCACCACGCTTGGTACAAATATCATTACATGTAATATACATAATTGCATAGCATTTTTGCGGATGTTTTTTCGCGTTTTCCCGTACTACAAATTCGACAGTGAAAAATAAAAGTATTTACGATGGATTATTGAATTGTACAGTATGAATTTTTGAAGGTTCTATTCATTATTTGGTCCAGAAGAGGTAATTTCAATATTATTTATAACAAAATGTAAATAGTAAAATAAGTACCGAAGAATTATTGCGTAATTTTTTATCTCTTCTGAAATTTTATGAAAAAAATTCGACTTTATTAACACAAGAAAAATATTTATCAGGTAATGCTAATACATATTACAACACGATAAAAAAAAAACCATTGAATATTTATCTCATTCATACATAAAGTGATAAATATTTTATTGCAAACATTTATACATGTTGAAAATAAAAAATCATTCCGTCATTTAAAATACATTTACAATTGCGACGTCATAAACTCAATTTATCACTTATTCGCAATTATAAACAAGAAAAAAATAGATAAAATGTAATAACATGATCTTTCGATTAAATCCTGTGCATGTCGATCAACATACAAACAAAGAACACAACATAAATAAAATAATCTTCATCTTTGTGTAAAGCTTGACAATAAAAGTTGTACAGAGTAAATACGAAAAAAGAATTAACGAATCAATTTTTCAATTTTTTCAACGCATCCATCAATATTTCCATCTCCTGATTGACATTCGTGACTAAATCTTCAATTTGAAGTTTGCTGTCAATAACATTAATGCTTTGAGTATAAGGGTCATATCTTACACCGAATTTTTTTGGAATAGTTTGTGCATATTTCCTAAAATATTCAATTGAAATAATATTCGTTTCATCATACAAATTATTAATTTATCATTTTTATGTAATTGAACAAATAATGAGCATGCACTTACAACATCTTTTCTTTGCCATCTTCAAAGTCCTCTGCAACAAAGTAGACAGGCTGATATTCTGTTATTGGATATTTCTGCAATGCTGTTTTGACAGGATCAAATGGTCGGAGCTCGGGTTTACCACTCAGAGCATACTCGAGTTCACCAAATGAAGACAAAAGTCCGGCGCCATAAACTTTCAATTCACCTTGTTGTCGACATATACCATACTCCAAAGTGAACCAATAACACTGACCAATAAATTCCAGTATAAAAGTTAAAAAAACAATACTATTATCACATACCGATTTTCATAATACACAATCAATATATAATTTATTAAACAATCAACTCTGATAATTATATGGAAACCTTGGTTGAGAAATATGATAAGATAATGATGTAATTATTATTCACAGAGTTCAAAATATATCAATAAAGAATAAAAATGAAGAAAATGTGCGGTCATGAGGTCAAAAAAAGTTTTCAAGCTTATTTAAAAATAACTAAGTATAAATATATTTATAATATTGTTTACCGTAGCGAGTTTCTCAATATACTCATCCGGAGCACCTAATGATGCTAGACCAATTACTTGAGAAAATTGAGCGAATACGGGATCGGCGAGCATCGGAACGTGCCCCAGTACTTCGTGACAGACATCGGGTTCAGGTGTGTACCATGGCTTACTACTATGTCTGACATATTGTGTACTGTGAAAAACTCGAAATGCAAGACCAGCTAAAAAGTCACGAGACGACAATAAACCTGCTACTGGTCGCACAGTAAAACCCGTTGAATCTGAAAAAAAAAAAAAAAAAAAAAAAATGATGTTTTTCTACTTGACAAAAAATAAGAAGAAGAAGAAGATGAATGTACTGACCTTTCAGAAAATTGGAAACATCCTCAAGTTGGGGAATATTATCTTCTCTGCAACCACAATTTTCTACGAGCAATGGAAAAACATGATTGTGCTCTCTACAAGCATACTTTGGATATAATTCCGTCAACTTTCGGAATATTATACCCCACGTTGCTATTTCCTCTGGTGTATATTCTACTCGTGGAATAGGCTGTCCACTGTAGCGTAATTATTTTTTTATATGCATAAAATGGAAAGAATAATTAATATCACCTTGGGAATGGCACTTCAATGGCACTTCAATTAAATGTAATTGACATATATTTTCACAATTACATACTGTTTATAATAGTAAGCTATATCCGCAAAATGCTTTCTCCTTGCACGATAAACGGGATCTGTAAATCCTGGGTGATCAGAGTCTAATTCAGCGCCGTAAGTTAAAATTTGATTCGCAAACTTATCAAGATCACGAATTCGTCTTGGAAACCAGGGAACAGTTTCCATATTGTTTTTATGATTTCTAAATGCAAAGAAAATTAAATAAACTAATAAATTCTATGAGAAAAAAAACAATTGAATTATTAAAAATAATATGCTGATAATTTCAGACGCCTTTTTCTTACATAAAATAATCTAGTTTTTCTTTCTCTTTTTATTTTATACCTTGAAATAACGGAAAAATAAATGGACCGAGCTTTGACTGCCTCAATAACTGCGCCTAGATTTCCCCCAGGTGCACATTCTACCATAAATTCATAGCTATTTGCTTTACGTAGAGAACTTCTTGATTCAATATGAAGCAGATTTATTTTATGATCCTAAAGAAAACAAAAATATTTGTTACATACTATTGAAGTATAATATTACCACAACCATCAACTATACATAAATATTCATTTCAAAACAACATTATCATTGCTTACGACAAATAATTGTAAATATTTTCCAAGTGCTCCAACTTCATCCTCATTTTTGGGAGAAAATATCAAGCACGTACTTCTTGAAGAATCTCTTCCTTCCTTAATGTAATTACCACCGTCCATGAGTTTGGGCTGAGATTATATGCAATAAATAATTATATGCAATAAATATTTTATATTTATAAATATTCTATGATATTACAAAAATAATTAAATAATCATATTATACATCAGTTGCTGCTGATGTAGAAGGCATTATAAGTTGATTAGAATAACAAACCCACAAACTTGAAATAATATTACTTATTATAAGTTTTTATACTTAAAAATATTTATAAAAGATTTTCAAGACTGATATTAAATCCTAGAGTGACAAGCTACTTTATACAACGGAACCATTCCCTCACCCCAACCATGTACCCACTCCTCTTTGATTCATTCGTTTGACCATACACATTCAACCACAAATCCCCGTCAATAATCTATTCATTCATAAAATTCTTATACATAATATAATGAAATATCAAAATTGATGACGCAGCTATTTCTTTTTTTATTTAATGTTTAATATTTTACTGTATATAGTATTGAATAATTGACAATAAATACTAGATAAATTTATAATAATGCGCATATATCTCGAGGAAAAGTTGGATTATTTCCCTCATCGTTTTGAAACAAACAGAAAATGAAAGAACTTTTTTTTTTTATATACTGCAATCAGCTCAACATATTGCATCATACAAAATTGTTTCATAATTTATTCGAAAGCCATTATGTGTCCTTCTCCATAATATTGGCCGGTTGAAATCCAAAGAAGCTGATGAAATCCGTTAATTTTATTAAATAAGAAAAATTTTAAGACAAAACTCATAACTACAATTTATATGAATAAATTTTAATTCAAATGATAATTTTTTAATTACCTGATCAGGTGGAGAATTACTAAATAATTCTTCATCATTGACATTATTGTTGGTCTTGGGTATTGGTACACTGTACATGTTCAATTCTTCAATATTTATAGTACAATATTCCGCGTATTACTGAGCCAACTTTACAATCAGCAATTCAACTTATACAAAAACAGTGTATGCTCAAAATTAATATAAAATATCATATTACGTAATTTTTACATTGAAATGTAATAATCTAAATGGACTTTTGGGTCACTGGTAAAGTTTATCATTATCGTTGTTTCAGAAAACATTCATAAATTATGAACACATGGTGATTGATAAATTGAAAAAAGGGTAAATCATTAACAAATAATTTACTCAATGCAATTGATATAATTTTTATTCCCATTTATGAGGGTTAATATTATCATTAATAATTGTATGTATGCGTGATTTATTGACATTTTTTTCGGCAATTAAATGTGAATTTTCTTTTTGTTTCTTAGTCATTTTTGTTTTGAAATAATTATAAATAAAAGATTAAGTATGCTCACTAAACTTTGAAAACAAAGACAAGAAGCTAGTGTACATAGAGACGGCAAACAACAGAAACATGTATACATACATGCATGTATTACTTTTGTGTTCTTCATGTTCCTCTTTTCATTCTTGTCCAACTCTAGAATGGAAAAGTTAAGGGTGAGAGTAGAAAGTGGGGTTAGAGAAGATCGGGGCAAGCGCCTGGATGCCCACATGATGAATGTTGGAGAGGCTGTGGAGAAATCTCTCCCGATGCTTCAAGCAATGCCGTTCAGAGCCACGCGAGTGGCCGCGCGTTACGTCTCGCGCCTTTTATGCAAATATTTACACGCATAAAAACATCAAAATATATAATAAAAAGATTTCGCGCGCAAGTAGAAATGTATAAGTCCGAAAAAATTTTTAGTGGCACGAGGTGTCAATATCTTATTCTCGTGCTAGTGACATTTTCCACTTATATATGCGGTGAGTTTATTCATGACATCGCATGTTTCAACAGCATATTTATTATCTCAATATTTATTATTGCATGATAAAAATTATTTTCAAATTAAATTATTCACATTAATCAACAACCAAGTGAATTAACCAATTGTCCATTACTTATAAAAGTTAAAAACAAAAAGTGAAAAATTGGAAATAAATAATGAAGCTTATAAAGTTTAAGTACAGCACCAGAGCGTGTAATTCACTCGCGCTGAACTTGTAATTTTACTTCAAAAATTAAACTTTCGCATTAAACTCCAATGGGATAATATATTTTCACCCGTAAATTATTATTACCATTTGAATTTCGATAATTACGGTAATAAAATCAAAACTCTGCATATAAAATTTTAATCAGTGTATAATGTAGTGAGCCATACTCTGGTCTAACTTTTTTCATCGAACATACACATATTTAATTATGAAATAACGTTCCATAAAAAAAAGATTATATTTGAAAAATCACCAGATAGAATACTGAAATATTTGCAAACGGCGTGAATAGTAAAACTACCCCTTTATATAAAATTTAAACGTCAAGTAATGGATGCCCAATGTCTAGTGCAGCACCGCGCCCATTGCCCAATGTTAAATATTGTCAAGTATTGGAAAATCCTAATCTATATTAATATATGAATAATATCAACATATGAATATAACATTGAATGCGTAAAATACCCATTATTGCAATACCGTACACTTATAGTTGTATTCAATTGAATTCAAATTGATATCTAATAAGTACATATGTATACATATGTACTTATTAGATATAATTACATTGTAAATACACCTCATAGACGTAATGGATTCTTGTATAAAATTAAAAAATTCATTTGAGCTGGTTATAATATATCGATTGTGTGTATACTGATATATATATAAGATATATAGGTACATGTATATGTGTACAATTGTGGTATGGGAATGTAAAATTTGCACGTTGCTTGCGACAGCTGCATTTTATGATCACTAATGCGAACAAGCGATTTAACGCTTCAACCACAAAACACAAGAGTCATGTTGGCCATTTATGATACAAACATACATTGCACTTTATCGATGTAAATATTCTATATATGTATTTATAAATATTTTTTATGAATATAAAAATACAAATTGATAAATTGTATTTTTTTACTAGATACAAAGTTTAATATGTTACTGAGCTTTAATTGAAATCATAAATGATTTTATATAATTATTTATATATTTATTTGAACAGAGGAGAATATTTTAGGATTTAGAACTGTTTTGATGATCTAGGATATCATGATGTGTATAGACAATAGATAATGTTTGAAATTCAATCCATTGCGCATGTCAACATTCCCTTTAACCACAAACAGAATGATCAAGCAGGATTGTGTTGGTAATATATATACACATGCATAATAATACATCTATGTATGTTCATATAGATATGACGAAGGCAATTTCTGCATTCGTCGGAACAATTGGTGAGAAGTAAGCGCGCACTTACTATCTCCGGAGAATAAATATCGGAGATTGGATCGTGGATTACAAACACTACCATTATAACATTGCTCCTAAGGTCATTGTAGTTTAAAATAAAAAAAAAAAAATATACGAACAGCACTAAATAATGAAGAGATGCACTCACATAGAAATTAAATTAAATTATTATAAAAAAAAATTTTGTTTTAAAAGAAGAACAAAATTTATAATTAAAAAATTGTTTATTTGACAAGTATTATTATTTTCATGTTATAATAAACACCATCAATAATTTTTCTTCCTCGAGAATTGATCGAGAATTCAGTGAGAAATGAGATTCTATTTAAAAATTTTGATTTGTCTGAAAGAACTAGATAGCATAATACGAATAGAAAAACTCTATTCAATGGAAATTGAATTCATCGGATATCATAGTTGAATCTTCAATTTATTCATAAAAAAATTGGGCAAGTCTGAAATTGTCTAGTGAAAGGACAAAAAAATGATATAAAATGAGATATTTAAATATTAAAGCACTTGACGCTAAAACTTTAACAATGATATCGAAAGGAATTTTAAATGACTCCAGAGTAAAGAGCAGAATGAGAACTCAAATCTCATTGACGTAAAATATATTTGATTTTCTGCTATTAAGATCTGCTCTAACATTCAACGATAGGTATTAAAATGGGACTTTGCTGAGTTAACACACTCATCATTCGCCCTCTCATGTTCATACTAGATCGTTGAATAAACCACACTTGTCTGCTTTGTCCATCTGAAGCCAACTATACAAATACATATATTGCAATAGAGTGTCAATGTTTCCGGCAAACTCAAACCCACTTATTCTCTCCAATACAATGTTCTGCTCTCTTGGTGTGGTTATCGATTTATTCAGCTTTATAGCCCTCATAGAATCAGTCACCACTATCCGCCTATCCAACAACACATCATTGCAGATAGTTATAATTTCTTAAAAATATCAATGAATTCATTTGTAAAATTATTTCTTGAAATAATTTCTACTTATCTGCCCACCGTTTCTAACCATTTCTTTATCAATGAATCAATTAATTGATATATAAAAAATAAACAAAAGGGAGAAAGAAAAATGTGTGCAAACGCATAAATGAAAGAAGCAAACCAGACGGTGGCAAATAAACGACTTATTTTTCGCGTGCTAGAGAAAAAGATCCAGTGGCTGATGAAAAAGTTCCATTATGTTGTCTACCTATTATTGTTGCTTTTACTTGCATTCAAGATGAATGTTTATTTTTAATGGTAGCAAAATGCTTTTTTTATATTGTTATAGTACAATATAGATGTATAAAATTATATAAAAACTGTTTCGGAATTATTGAACTGGAATTCCAGAGAAGCTTCGCGAGAAAAATATTGGAAAACTGCAGCACGTATATAGCTATGTATATATACATAAGTCAATAACTTTGAATGTTTTTCCGATTTTACAATAGACTGGAAATGACTTCTCTCTGACTGTTAAGAGCTTCATAATATATATCTATGTATAAATTGAAATGTCAACTTAATGCAGTACAGTATTTTGTCTTTCATAAAAACGATTTATTTTCCATAGTGTTGTGCGGATACGTGAGTAAAAAAAATTTCGTATGCACGAGAAAATCTTTGAAAGACATTTGTATACAAGTTAGAATTAAAGACATAGTCAAGTTGGTGAAAATGGGAGTTGAAACCTCCCTTGAAAAACTTATCTCTCTTTCTCTCCGTTTTTCTCTACATCCGTGCACTTCTAATACGGTCACAGTCAAGTATGGAGGGTAGAAAGTCACACTTTTAACTTAGCTTATAAACTCCCCGTCGGAAACTTTATCCAACCACGGTGTTAAAGAGCAAAGCGTTGGAAAGGAAAAATTGCCTCATTAGGGAAATGTCTTTTAGTCAAAGAGATTATGCAGTGCCTTTAATTCCCTTACTTTTTTCCGCTTTTTTATTTATTTATTTTCGACATTGTACAGGAAATTTAGATCCCACTATGAAAATAGATTTTTCAACTGAATTTAAAGATTTTCCATATTAATGGGAAGTTGAAGATGAATTAAAAAATATTTTCGTTTCAAAACAGTAAAACTTGAAATAGTGGAGAAGTGGAGCACGCTGAGAAAAAAAAAATCAATTCATCTCCTAATCTTTGGAAATTCGATATAAACATTTAAGACTAGATTCAACAACACAAAAAGTAAAACTGAGGTGTGGCTCCATTATGTTTCCATCATCATCGCAGGAGTTTAGCAACGTTTCACATTGTGTCATGTACTTGAATCGAACGACGTTGAAAACTGAAACCTAAACTTTAGTAAAATTGTAAGAAAACTTGAGAAGGAAAAGTGCGGTGGTGGAGTGTGCGGGTGAGAAGTGGAACTTTCGCTGGAATTGTTATCGTCTATCAAGAGTCTTATAGACACTCACACACACCCATACTTTTTTATACTGTAACGCTTCTTCAACTTTCAATAGCATCCATTTGCAACCTAGCATTAAAGAGAGGAACAAAAAAAAAAGATTTAACTTCTGGACTTTTTCAGGTTCGTGCATGAAAACAGAGCTGCATGATGAGTCTCATAGCAACATTGTCTCATCACAGGATCTAAAACATTTGAAAGACTTTGAACAATCAGAGTAAATTTTATTGCATAAAATTTATATTATCGATTAAAATTTTTAAATATTAAATTCATCAATGCAGTCAACGTCATTTAATTATTTCTCCCCCCCAATCAGATGGAAAACAGTTTTATCTAATGAAAAAGAAAAACAAGCATCTGAATTTAATTTTAACGATAATGAAAAACCAGTAAATTTACCGCTTAAATCATTCATGGTAACTTCAAGACTTCCTATTAAGAGTATTAATCCTAGTAAGTAAAATTTTTTATCCAATATTTATTCAATTATACCTACTACTATTATATTTAATAGAGTTTAAAACATCACAAGATGCATCGAGAAATAATAAGGTGAAAAATCACAAAAGAACAAAGGGGAAATTGAGAAGATTGAAGAAAGGAAATAAGTTGAAAAGTTCGAGGCTGAATTTAATGAACAGCAATGCAAGGCAGCATTTTTTTCAATTATTCAATTTGAAAAGATTCAACGAAAATGCTGAACACGAATTCACTAAAAATTTAGAAAATGAAATCATACAATCTCATTTCTCCACTTCGTTGATAAATTTAGCATCACATAATGGTAATAACAAAGTAGTCGATTCAGTATTAAAACCAACAGATAATTCAGTTTCGAAGCAAACAACGAAAAATTATACTGATCATACATTGAATACGGTATCAGAAGCTTCTGTGACGGGCGATTTATCATGTATGGAAGGCATTTTCTTTCCAGCTCCGTTCATTCCACATGCTCAGATTAAATACATTAAGTGAGTCTCGAATAATTTCCTGAAGAATTGTGCTAAATATCAAGTTTTAAATCGGCTTTTTATTATTAATAACTATAAACATGTCTGTGTTTGTAGATCTTCAAAACCCGGTCAGGAATATTTAGAAGCAGATTATCAATGTGTGCCTGGCTATGTTTTATTTTTAAATATAAGTAAGCTGCTGTGTAAAAATCGAACATGGATGGGTGAATTGCCTTCGTGTACAATCGATAAAAGTCTGGATTTGTGCTATCACTCTTCATGTGATCAAATCTGCAATGAAGTGAATGGTAAGGAAAATTGTTCTTGCTACCAAGGATTTCAATTGCAAAATGATAAATGTTTCGGTGAGTAATCAACTTTCATCAAGACAAAATTTATGTTATCAAATAACGCGAATAAAATCATCAAATAAAAAGATATATCCCTAATTCAAATTTAAATGATGTAGACGTTGACGAATGCAAAAATAATAACGGCAACTGTCAATACATTTGTGTCAACACACCTGGTAGCTTTTACTGTGACTGTCCAGTAGGCATGAAACATGGTGATGACAGCTTCAGTTGCATTGGTAATATCAACGTAGATTAAAATATATATTATCATTCGTAAAGACTTTTTTTAAATTATTTTGTATGATTCATAAATATGTTGCTATAATTTTTCGCGATAACTAAATTAAAATAAATTATTAAGATATTGATGAGTGCCTATTAAATAATGGCCGTGGACCATGTCAGGACACTTGTCAAAATTATATCGGTGGATACGAGTGCTTATGCAGCGGATTGCCTGGTACAGTCCTTTCAGGGGACAATCACACATGTCAAGACGTCGGTCCCTGTGGTGTTGAAAATGCTGGTTGCTCTCATACATGTCTCTCAACAAATGGACGAATTTTTTGTCTATGTCCAGTTGGATTTATGTTACGGGATGATTGGAAGACTTGTCAAGGTACGTCACAATTATTCTTATGATAAACTAATTGTTGTCAATATAAAATTCAGAGAAAATAAAAATACTTTACCTTATTCACAATATATACAATTATACATGTATATCTGATGATTTTTTAATTTCCTAGATATCGATGAATGTTCTGTTCCCGATCTTCAAACACAAGTCTGTCAATTTGGATGCATTAATACACCTGGCTCCTATCGTTGTGTCGATCCAATTGAGTTGAATGACCACAAAATCGACAATTTACTTTCAGACGCATGTCCACCAGGATATCAGGCATTATCATCACGATCTTCGTGCATTGGTGAGTTTAACTTGATATTGCCAAGAAGAAAATAATGTAATTGAAGTTGGATATTACTGTCATGAGCACTCGATTTCGTGCAAATAAATGTGTAAATTTTTGGAGATGAAAAAAATTAACAGCTATGGATATCGGATCAATGAAGAAAAAAATTTTAGAAAGTCCTTGCACGTTTTTTTTTCGACTCTATTTTTTCCTCTCACAATCAAAACTGGTATCGGAAGTGTGGAAACAACTGTGATAGTATTGTCGTTCAGGAGGAATGATTTAATATGGAATATCGCGAAGCAATATATAAAGATTTACGTGGATGGTGGCAACAACAACAATAGTTGCATTGATGTGGATTTGGGCAAAAATCCGTTTTCCGACCACCGTCATTTTGTATTGTATTATTTTTTCGTTTGATTCACTTTGCTTCTTTATATTTGTAGATATAAACGAGTGCGAAAATAATAATGGAGGATGCACTGAAGTTTGTGAAAATACGAATGGCAATTATTTTTGTGCTTGCGAGGGCGATGAAAAGATTTTGTCATCTGACGGTAAATCCTGTACAGGTAAATATTATTAGTAACTCTAGATAAATTGTATACAGTATAGCAAAATCATTATTTCAGAATCTAATCAGCCAACGAAATAATTGAATACACTCTCCATTATCTCTTGTCTTATTACAAATGATGGATAATAATTTCGTTTACTCTATACATATATCCTTTCTAAAGACTGATGATAATCTCGGTGATTGAGTAGAATTTTGTTGATTGAATTGAAGTATTGAATGCGTGTAAAATGGCTTCAACACTATTTTATAAATATAATGGCATGTTTATATATTATTCTAGATATTAATTCCATTTCCTGTCCGCCATTGTTAAGCACAATCAAGAAAGGGAATTTAATCTGTTCACGTCCGAATATGAGGAATGTATGGTCACCCAACCAAGTCGTTAATCGACCTGGTACTAAATGCTATTTAAAGTGCTCAAAAGATTATCAACTCGTCGGAGAATATCAAATCACATGTAATGCTGATGGAAATTGGATTGGCGCAAAAACTGGTGAATGTCTGAGTAAGTTTCAACAATTAAATTCTCTTTATCGTCGTAATAACGTACACTCATAATTTTTAAGTTTTATCTCTAATAATTAAATTCAATGTGTCCTAGAGTTAATGAAGCCTCGTATAGAATGTCCAAAAGATATTATTACTGAATTGTCACCGGGTCACGACGAGACATTTGTCAAATTCGAACAGCCATCAACAGATCTTGATTGGTTTCGTTATGTTCGATCAACACCTTCATGGGGCATGAGGCTTGAAGCATATTTAAAGTCTGGATTACATACTATTAACTTTTATGCCACTGATCCAATATCAAAAATACAAGCAAGCTGCATGGTGCGCATTATAGTAAAAGGTAGGAAAAGAATAACTTTACACATATCATAACAGGTTATAATTATTTTACTTACATTCATCTGTATCATGGCATTTTTCTTCAGCTCATATCAATTAACAATATCATTTCTCTTCAAATTTATTTCACTTTCACTGAAACTAACACTAAAACGAACGATAAACTGTCAATATGGTGTATAATTATGCGATAAAGTTCCATTTCAAAGTTTTATTGCATAATGATAATTCATACAATATTTTGAACAAATCATATCTTCACAAATTTCAATGTTTTTTTTTATCCCTAATTTTGGTGCAAGCAACATGATTTTAGACTATAGAGCAAATTGGGCCTTACAAAAATACCATAAAACTTTCGTCAACCACTGTCCAAATGTGCGCGCATATTGACTTGCGCAGTGATGGAAAAAAATATAATAGGCGCCATTAAATTCTCTTATTATAAATTTCAGTTTTTACAATATAGATTTAGCTGTAATTCAACAGATTGTAGAAAAAATAATTTACACGTACGCAGCGATAAACGATAATCCATACATGAAATTGCATTTTGTAAATAGAATAAATCTTCCTACATTTTGTTTTCATATCTATACGCTCAACTCATTGTGGTTTAATTAAACCATCAGTGGAAATCCACACAGTTTCAAATTAATACGCCTTTATTCAATGAATTAGAACCAACATCCATGGAATTTCCCTACCTAAATTCATTATATCCAAACAATGTGTAATTGCCTTACATATTTAAATTAAAGTTTATGTATTTTCCTCGAACAATTAAATTTTAGACGGAGATTCTCCAAAGGTACATAATTGTCCAGAGGACATTGTTGGAAATAATAGTACATTCATCACATGGAAAGAACCGATTTTTACTGATAATGTAAAAGTTACCCGCATCAGCAGTAATGAGGTAAAGTATATAACATATGTAGGTACATAGATGTATTCAACTCATTACTTCTCTGACACTTATATATCACACAACTTCTCCTTTTGCATCTCCAACAGCCGGAAATTAATCCTCTTTCGTAGTCATATACTTTTCCATATGTATATACACACTATACCAATCCCATAAAATGTTTTAACCTTCATGAATTATACAGTAAAAACTAATACATTGAAAATAAAATAGATATACAAAAAGAAATTGAATAACTAATAATCTGATATTATTATTAATATCAATTTATATTTAATTTTAACAGAAAAAAATTCTTAATACAAAAATTATCTCACATTTTTTCAAATATGCACTCATACATAAATACATATTACATATACATATGTATATATGCAATGTATGTTGTTATCGATCGTCTGGAACTCGAGTAATTTCACCTAAACCATGTGCCCTTTAGCCGTTGGCATGCCAACTATCTCATTCATCATGAGAAAATACTATTAAGTGTTGCTTTGCATTTATAATATGCTTTCAGAGTCCAGGTCGTACCTTTGATACCGGTCAATGGCATATTGTCTACCTTGCCTACGATGACGCTGGATGGTTCAACAATTGCACATTTAATATTTTCATTGAGTGAAATGAACAATTTTCCAAATAACAGAACATAACATATTTCAAAATGGTTTTTATATTTTTCATTGGATATATAAAAACACCACGTTTACTTCAAGCTCAACTATAGTCATGTGATAGATGCTTCCATTTATATGTATATCATTATTATCTGTGAAGTGAAAAATGAAATTACGGAAAATTAATTTGCACGGTCAGCACACCAATGACCGAATAATTTACAACATGTGATATTCATTGGGTCGACAAATTTATTTCGTTTCCATGATTTTTCATTTATTAATTATGTAAAATAAGTATATAAATGAAAACGTAGGACTGAAAAAAAGAGTAAATTGAATGAAATATTATCATGGGCATTAAAATTATGAAACTTTAAATTTATTGAGTTAAAGTTTTATTTTTTTCTCTTCGTTTTGATAAATTAGAGCTTTGAATGAAAAAATAAAATAAACTAATGTATTCCAATGAAGTGAGACTGCGTAACAAAGAGTATGAGCTAATTGATCATTAGCGAAAGTATCTCGAATTAATTAGATAGACTTTATACCGTGTAACTCTGCGTACACGACTGATTGCCATTCCATTTAATTATGTACTTTATGCTCGACTGGATATCATGTGTGGAAACCTATTGAAATAAAAAAAATGATATTTGTCAACATATATACATATAAATAAGATATATAAAAATAAATTTAGGAAAATGAATAAAATATAGGATGCATATAAGATAAAACGTTATGAAAAATACTGAGATTAACAATCGTAGTGACTAATATTTAATATTAATAAATTTGAAGAATATAAATGCAAAAAGTAATAATGACATTATATAAATTAGTGTTTACTTGACATTTGTGTGAATTAATATTAATGGAATATGTACTTACTTATTATGAATGTGAAATAAATTCTTACATAGAGTTCGTGCATTCAATTTAAATTCAAAAGTGAATGCAAATACAATTGAAATCACCTTTATATTTTTATTAATATAATTAATAATATATATTATCATGTTTGGACAATAATTTTCACTACTGCCCCCCATTAATTATCTATACAATATATGTATGCATGTAAAGGCAAAGAAAAAAATAAAAAATAGAACTCAAATAAAAGTAATAAAAATAAAAAAAAATGTGTATATAAATATAGTTATTATTTTTTATTAAAAATAAATTTCATAAATATATGTAAATATATACTTTTTTGTTAATTTATAATGATGCTAGTTTCTACTTTCATTTGAGCTTGGTAGTTTGTTATATATTCCCGATCGTGAACGAAGATATGGCTTTGTTTCTTTATTTTCACCCATGGATTTGGGATTCAAATTGGTTCGCTTTTGATTTAATGAAGAAATAGGCAATCGTGTTTTCTTATTAGTCACCGAAATAACACGAGAGCGTTCCTCTACTTGTCTAAATACATTTCTCGTTAATTCTGCTTCATCATACATTTCACGAAAATTTTGTATGTCCATTTCAATTGTCGACTCTTGAAAATCAATTGCCGCCTCACATGAAAGATCCATTATGCTTTCAAGTACAGATAACACTTCAGATTTTTTTTTATTTACTGGTATACTAGGGGACTTTGGTTTTTTCCTATGAGATATAATTTTTTTAGCAGCAGGTATTTCACAAGATGAAACTTTATGCGGTAGATCAGGTACCTCCCATGCAAAAGATGCACCGGAAGATTTAGGCCGTGACTTTACTTTTGGCACTGGATGTTTAGATGATCCACTACCACGAACGCCACCACCACTAGATAGCCCAAGTTTAGTATTTATTGGTCGACGTTCTGGATATTTTGATGAACAAGTACTAAAGGCTTCACTCGATGCCATTGATGAACATTTACCAATTACCGATGTAACATTAGATGGCGAATTTTCAATTCTTTCATTTGCTATAATTTCTGGAACTTCAACACGATACGAAAAATCTTTCAACTTGTCTGATTGTATTTGTGATTCTCCTATGATATCTGAATACTTATTAGCAGTCTCCATGCTAATCGGTAAACTATTGATAGCATTTAGTATTTCAGTATCGGCTGATTTTATCGGTTTTGATGGACTTGAACGAGTTCTCGAGCGTATTAATAACTTTCTATCTTTTTTTGGTGTATTTGGACGCAAATCTGTTTCTACAATATCAATTCTATTCTTAGCAGCATGATCATTATCAGTATTATTATTTGACGATTTATCTTTTCCTATAAGAGGGGAAACGGCGCGTGATTTTCGGCGTAATTCAGTGGATGGATTAGCGTGTTCCTTCATGTTTATCAACTCTGATGATTGATTTATTTCAACAGATGACTGTTCAGTCCCCACAGTTTTATCAACAGTCTCCAATTTATCAATACTTTTTTTTGTTAAAAATAAATCACGGTGATCAATAGACTTCAATGATGTATTTTTATATGCCACATCATTCACATTAGACGATGCAACATTACTGACAAAAAGAGGGTTATTGCATTTATCGTCAATTCCCTTTTGTGAATCCATATAACTCAAGTGTATTGAATTGAGCACAAAATTTCCAGGTGCTTGAAGATGTCCATAATTCTTTTTAAAATTTTCTTTGATCAATTTATGCCGATAATGTTGATATTCAAAATTTGCAATATTCTTCATAGAATTATCTCCAAAAATCATATAATTGCCTACTTGCTCATTCTCCTCATTTTTTTCATTTTTTCCATTTTCAACCTTCGTCTCCTCCTCATTCCGATCCAATGATCGATTGATGAATGGTACAGAAGTCAAAGTCTGGATACTTTGTTGTACATTGTAATATAGTTTATTAACATGCATTGAATTTAAATGAAGATTTTGGTTTGAGCGAGATGTTGTAATCATTGGAGAAGGATATTGCGTGATAATATGACGATTATGACGATGTAATCGTCTAGTAGGAATGCTCATAGGATTCGATGACTTGACACAAACGTGACGATTTGTCTGCCCAGATGAAAAGGTAGACAAACAAAAATAATTAAATAATGTATTGAAGGAAGCTGTATTTATTTGAAATTAAAATATTTGATTGAATGCATACGAAAATAAGTTGAAGACGGGCAATCAAAGGCACTGCTAATAATACTGCCAGTGCGAACGCCAGAATGCATTCAATAAGAAATGGCGGAATTGATTGTAAGGTTAGGACGAATTTTCCTGGCGCTGCAACGTTCAACATTCCGACGGCTCTCAAGTTCCAACTGTTATTAACCGTATCCAAGATACTTTACCCTTCATGTTAGCCACAATCTTCCTGAAAATACTGCAATTACTGTTGAATTTATTTATTCACTCTAGTTATCAAAAGTAGTGTGTCAACATAATTTAACGAACAATCGAATGTACGATCGGTATGTATGGTGATGATCGTAATTAATTGTGGTATCTTATTTGACGGTATTCAGTTTTAGTGCGTTTCTTTTATTCGTAATTGGAAAAAAAAAAAAAAAAACGTCTCATAGAATTGAAAGTATATTTAATTGATAATTTCATTGCGATGCACATAAAAATTTTTATTCAAACTTTTCTTCACTTTTACTCGATGAATATATATGTCAAACTTTTCTTTAAAACAATAAATGTTTAACTGTAGATGTGTAAATTATAATTTATGATATACTATAAAAATTAAACTTAAAGCAATTTAAATAAGAGAGTATATAATTTATAAATGAGCAATTGAAAAATTGGTTCATGAAGAAATGGTTTGTAATATTAGTTTATTCCGACATTTTTAGGATGTTTGGACAATTATTACATAATAATTTCATATAATGAGAGATTCCCCTTAACGATAGTTTGTAAGGTTCGACTTATGTTCGTCGTATTGTTTTTTTTTTTATTTTTAATCTCCAATTCTTCTTTTAAAACTTCTTACACAACACTCTTTCATCAAAGGATAAAATTGGAAAGAGAATCCAAAAATAAAAAATACAGAAAAATTAATGAAATATTCCAATCGGACTATATAAAAATGAATTCAATATACGTGCGCTCTTGGTTATTAAATCGTTCAATTAAACATCATACATATTTTTTTTTCTTATTTTTTCTTTTTATCATTATTAATAGGTATGATCATTATATTACCATTTATTAATACAATTACGATATAACGCTATGATTTATTTTGTATTTTTTTTCCTTCTTTTCCTTCGTTCACTCTTCTTCATTTATTTCAATTACTGATTTATTAATATTTTTTCATCTTTTTTGTATTTTTTATTAGAGATTTGTTTAATTCCATTGATGATAGAAAGTACTTTAGAATGCGGTGTGTATGACGAATACTTTTCACAAATTTTTTAATTATTTTTTCTTCGTCATCCACAAGTTGAATACCGCATTGTGAGACGTAAGTCTTTGTCGAATAAAACCATGATACGTACGCGGTAGCGAGAAGAGAAAAAAAAAATTGATTAAACATTCATTTAACTTTTTATTAATAATATATTAGTATTTCGCACATTTTCAGAAAATAAAGTCTGTCATAAATTGTGAGCCACTGTGAAACAATTATTTATTCACTTATTTATATACATATATATATGTTTAAACATATGCATATTATTTTGAGGAATGTATGACGTCGCATATAATCATATATTTTTCTTTCTCTCTCGCAGTAAATTGCTTTCATTAATGCGATAGAAGATTTGTGCATAAATTAATAGGAAATGGAGTAAAAATTCTTTCATTTAATTGTGTGACATTATTTCTATGTGAAAGCTGCACTTTGTAGGTTTTTTTTTTATATTTTCATCTATGAAAAATCTACGTGCTAACAGGAATAAATAAAAATGTCAATAGAAGAAAAAAAAATTGAATGGAAGTTTCACAAATAGTTTCTCAACCTATATTCTTTGCAATTTCTTAATTATTTTTTTTTATATTTTTCGTTTTATCAATTTCATCATTCTTATCCAGTACACTGTTCTGATGATCGATAATCCATCAAGAGCTTTATCATTTTGTATAATAAATAACATTATACATAATTCCAAATAGATTGAAAAAAAAAATTAAATAATGTAATAAAATTTTTTTCTCTTTTTTATTTTCATCTTCATTACGACTATCATTAATTTTCCTCACGGTCAATATAGTTGACGTACTACGTACTATTCATTTCAAAGTAAAAAGCACACCTGGCCATTGATTCAAAATAACATGAGTAAATTATAATAAAAAAAAAAAAAAAAGAAAATTATCTGCGTACATTCATCATTGATATTATTGTTTTTCTTTTAATCAAGGCATGTGCGTGTAAATTTATGCGTGTTGTAGTAACATTTCGACTATGTGACTAGAAACACGATATATGTGTACGAATTACATTCAATAATAATAATGATAATAATAATAATAATAATTTGAAATCACTAATACAATAAAGAATAAATTTATGATTACTAAATGGCAATAGCTATGGATATTTTTTTTCATTTTTTGTTTTTTTTTTGATTGTTTATATAATAATATGGCAACCGCAACTGTGACGATTAAAATTAATAATACTAGTGATAAAAAAATTAAAAAAAATTTGTAATATTAGTTTTTGTTCATTGGTATAACTTATATAAATATATATTTTGTCAGAGTACAATGAGAGTGCATGAAATTGACTGATGATTAGAATTTAAAAAATTATTTCATTCATCAGCATTATTTTTTTAATTTGTTGAATATTTTACAAGACTGGTCTCAATAAGTTTCATTTTTTTCCTTCTCTTGTGGGCTGTATTGTTGGCTATAGTATCGCCAAGTTTTTGAAATAAAAACAAATATGTCATCATGATATTAAAAAAGATGTACATATTTGTATAAATATTTTTTATACTATAATTTTTTTTTTTTTTTTCAAATTTTCAGCTGTATAAAATGTTTTTTTTTTAAATTGATTTTTTGTTATCTTTAACGATGATGATGATGATGATGATGATAAGTAATTTAATGTTATAGTAGACAAAGTAAAAAATAATAAAAAAATATATAAATTGAAAAAAAAAACTGATGCTATACGGCAAAAGGGTGACGATAGTCTTTGAAAAAGATAATGAAATATAGAGAAAAATCAACAAAAAATTATTTAGACTAGATAGGAATTACGCAAAGCATTGGTGTATATATCTAATATATACGTTGATATACTGAGTGAATTTTTCTCAGTCATCAACGAAAATAAATCACTGCTCCTCGAAAAGCTGGCATAATTTTTTTTTTATGGATTCCACGACATTTCAGCAGACTTACGGCTCATATGACTATATACGCGATTTAAAAATCGTATACGCCTGCGTGCGAATAAATTTATTTGTTTCAATTGTCCGTTCATTTTTATTTCCTTATTTTGTATTAATAATTATTATTCCACTCATTCTTTATCTCACCGAATGATCTAGCAAATGATTATTCTGACACAATTATATAATCCTCATGTATCGCTCGCACTATTTTATTGAATCATTCACTCATTTATTCGTATCACTTTCACAACTTTTACTAGAATATTTGTTTCATACCCTTCATTCAAGTATACACAGAGACATCACTGATTCATTTTTATGCTTTAATATTAATTTTATATATAAGTAATAACGCAATGTGATTCGGTAGATTCTTATAAATATACTTTTTTTTTTTACTTCGCCTGTTTAAATTATCGTTTTGTATTTTTCTCCCCTCGTCGTTTTTCTCTGAATCAACTTGATAGTTTTTTTTTATCATGACCGTCTGATATCTTCTCAAAAATTTATTTTGGAATTTTGACTAATCAACATCCGCACTCGCATGAATTTTTTAATTTTTTGTTTTTATGATTTTTTTTTCCCCCATCCATATTCACAAATTCCATCTCATCCGCGACGCTTGACGGGCTGTTCGCGATTAAAGTTGTGAAAGGCATCGATAGCAGTGGTAGCTATATGTATTTTGTTCATCCTCATTTTTATATTTATAATTTAACACGATTAAATGATTATTTCACAGCAATGCAAGTATTTTTTTAATAATTATGACGCGTTGTATAAGATAAAAATGTAAATGTCAAAGGTAACGAAAAAAAAATCCATGCCGAGGTATCGGTTATTTCTTTTTTTTTTTCTTCATCTCCGTACTCTGATTATGAATAGAACCCGCCCATTCGATCAATCACATTGCTGATGTCATTGTAAGAAATTTATTTTTGCTTTATTCGTAATTACTACGAACTTGATCGTTTTCAAAAATTGACCATAAGAAGCCATTGAAAAACCATTTTTAATATGATAGAGATGGTATATATAAAGTGTAGTTTGTGTGTCATTAGCAATATTATCTGCTAAAGTTACTGAGGTCACACAAAAATAATTGTGGATAAAAAAAAACGCGAAGTGGAGAAATAATAAATTAAAGAAAGAATCATGAAATACAAACTTCACGTATTTTTCTAATCTGAAGTTTTGAAATAAATATTTGTTCACATGAATGCTCATTGGCACGCAATTATTTGGTTCGTTATGTTTATCACTTTCTTTCTCCATTATGTTAATGAAATGCAGTCAAAAAAAATAATATATATTATTTTTTGTCCATAATTAGTCACATTTGTGTATTGTGAGTGTGCGTGTATGATTCAAATGTACTTTGGTTTCTTTTTTTTTTTCTTCAAACATATGAAGTCATGAATCACGACGTCTACTGTCGCTCTAAATAAATAAAAGAATCATATTGTTACATTATATAATAATTGAAATAGTTAATATTGTGCCACTTTTTTCACTCATTCATAATATCCCGATACAAATAAACTCTAAAACTACACGGGATTTTGAGAAAAAAATATAACAAGATTGAACTTCTAAATATAACACGGCGGCTATTAGAAAAAAAATTGTGAATTGTTTTTTTTTTTTCTAAAAGTTTTGACGATTCATATTTACAATTTTTTCCTACTTTTGCACATGTGCTTTTTCACAAATTACGAATCGTAAAAGGTAAACAGCGAAAAAAAAAATTGAAACAATTTGAGTAGTAAGAAATAAAAAATTCGGTATCAGCGATGTCCGTAAAAGTAATATGACTTATCACTTGGACTCGATGCGGATAACCGTATTTAGTTATTCATTGATGCGTGTGTGTGCGTGAGTGTATGCAAGTAATATTATGTATATATGTTTCTTCTTCTCGATTTAGCACACTCCGGCTCATCTCGTAGATGTTATATATCGCTTCCAAGATTCCTGATGATATTGTTCTGCAATAAATTTTTCTTCGCAGAAATTCCATTCACGTCAAGGAGATTGGCAGCATCATTCGCGTTCAATGAACTCAATAAACACTCACAAGTTTACATTTTAATATTTTTTGGTATCCACACTCTTCAAATGATAAAAGCCGGATTAATTGTTGGTTGAACGACATGAAGTATTTTAATCCTGAGAGAAATGAGCCGAAATGAAGCTCTCGATGACGAACCAAATTTCTTCGTCCACTAACATATTTGTTTTTTAGTATTTTGTTTTTTTTTTTTTTTTCAATTATAATTTGCGCTTACCAAAAAACATGATTGTAAAGAATTTAGTAAAGACCGCAACCACGAAGATTATTGGCGATAATAACGTCTGTAACTGCGTCGAACACGAATTGAATGTTGTTTGTGTCAGTGGCGCAGGTCATGTGGCAGTAGATCTCTTTTGTGGTCGATTTATTTTTTGCTTCGAATTGCGCCTGAATATACGCTGCGGCTTCGCTATATTCTTGAGCGCCTGTTAACCATAAGATTTATTATTAAAAATCAAAACAAAATCTAAAATTCATATTTATATTTTTAATTATCTACATAATCAATAAAAAATCATTCATAAACTTACCCCCATATTCAGGGAAACAAATAGTAAGTGGAGATTTACGAATTTTCTCCTCAAATAAATCTTTCTTATTTAAGAATAAAATTATCGAGGTATCCGTAAACCATTTGTTATTACAAATAGAGTCAAATAGTTTCAAACTCTCTTGCATACGATTCTGAAAAAATATAGCAATAATAATAATAATAATAATAATAATAATAATAATAATAATAATAATAATAATAATAATAATAATAATAATAATAATAATAATAAGATGAAACTAACGAGAGCTATTGCATTTTACGTTATTTGTGTGACAATTATTCTTAATATACTTGCATTGTATCAATTATACTTTGAATTATAAATTTTCGAGTGAATATTGTATTTGTTTAATCAGTGGTAAAATGACTCGGGAACGAATATACATATTAAAACGTAATTTTATAACTCACAATGAACTGACTCTCTAAATGTTGCACGTATTATAACTTCAATAAAAATTATCTAGAAGAGTGTTGTCAATTGATACATTTGACACCATAATATAGCTATACATGTTACATGCATTGTTTTGTGTGATGAAATGAAAATTGAATGAACTACGTGAGTGTCTTCCCACGTGTAATGACCCCGACTAATTGATCTCTTCATTCCTGAATTCTTATTGCTTCTCCCACTTTTTTTCTCAGATGATATTAATTTTATAACGTCTCAACCAAATACAAAATACGTTTTTTTTTTATTATTGAATAATATTTTCGATAATTTTGAATCGTGAAATATAGAATGTCAAAATTTTTTATTTATTTTTCATTAATTTTCATTGTACTTATGAAATTGTTAACTGGTTGAAACTTGAGAATTAAATACGCACGAAAGTATGTTATATTGTTGTTTAGAATCTGGTTCTTGAACCGTAAAAGTGACCTTGGGTTAGTCATATTTTTCAGTGAGTGAAGAACTATTCTCTAATTACAAAGAAGATATATTACATGCGTGTATTGTAATGTTAATTATTTATTGAACTGTACCGTAGTTTCATCCTCATGAAGAACTTGATCATATTCAGACATAGCTACACAAAAAATAATTGCCGTGACGTCTTCAAAACAGTGTATCCATTTTTTACGCTCGCTCCGTTGTCCGCCCACATCAAATAATCTGAATAAATAACAAGTTTGTCAAGTGAAATAAATTTCTTTGTGTGAAACAAATAATGACTTGAATTAAATTATTTAAAATTTTTTCTACTCACTTGAAATTGAGATTTTTGAATGAAAAATGTACTTCCACTATACCAGTGGTTTTCACACGAGTCCTCAATATATCCTGTTCTGTGGGTTGGTAATCCCTCGCTCCTAATCGATCCAAGTCGTCCAAGAAACTATAAGAAAAAAGAAAAATCAACGGAATAACATTCATCTTATATATTTCTATTCATTTGATGAATCATCAGTGAATTCTATTTTACAATGTCGCCAAATTGAATTCAATTCAAAATTATCAAGGGAATAAATAAAAATTATCCGAGACCAAAATCTTCTCATATGAATAAAAATATTATAATAGTAATAATAATAAATAAATAAAATGAAATGAAAAAAAAAAAAAAAAAAAAAAAAAAAAAAAAAAAAAAAAAAAAAAAAAAAAAAAAAAAAAATATGAAAGTCGGGCAAGAACAGCAGCAACCCCTGTATTTTCTGACACGCAAGCTCAGTAAAATAAGACAGCGGGGTAATCGGGGAGGAAAGAGAGAGGGGCGGCGCCAGCATCAGCTACTCACAACCACGTGACACGGGCGTGGCGTGACGTCATTCTGGATCAATACAACATAGACTACTCTCCACGCTCCACATTTCTATACCCTCACACCTCTTATTGTATACATACATATGAATATGTATCTACATATGCCTTTAGAGAACTAATGCCATTTTTTATTCTGGTTCAGCGAGGAAAATTTCTATCGTTTATTTAACACTGTTATATTTCACATCGTGTTAGCAAAATCAACAAATAAATTGTTGATATACGTAATATTTATTTATCAATATTTGAATTGAATTTATCTATATCTATCCTTAGCCATCCAAGTCCGAGTTTTTGATTCAATTAAATATTATTAATTACATCACCAACTTCAATTATTATCGACGTAATAGAAATCAACTTACTATTTTGCTGAATCATTCAATTGATATTCGTTACTTCTACCAAAACATTCTTGAACCCCATTGTCAGCCCACAGCCTCTTCATAGCTGCCAATAATTCTTCACTGAATGGTTCTGTATCTTCCATTCGCTGAATAACGTCAAAGACCATTTTTGCGTCAGTCTGAAATTATATAAAATAAAGAATAAAAAGAGAGTTAGGATAAAAAAAAATAATGAAATGATGAATAAAATCAATTGCTCTAAATTTTTTTCCTATCATGACTTTTTCCTCTTTAACATGTCATTCAGAGTGTACAAAAATAAATTTGATTATTTTTTTTCATTCATTTTTATGTCCCATCTTATTCAATCTTCCTCTCACTCTCTCAACTGCAGACTTATGACTCGTTGGCTGGTTATACGAATGGTCCAAGTGTATATATACCTACTTCTTTGGTACTGAATGCGTTTCATTCATGAGATAATCATCGAAGCATGGCAAACCACAACCACAATGACATGTATAATACGCGATATGTCTTACGTCTTGTAACGCCGCAATGAGTAATCATTATGGATAAAAAAATAATTGAAATAAATGAATGATCGAGTGTCATTTATAAATTTTTTTTTAACATAAATTAAAGAAACATTAAATTTTACATAATATAAAACCAAAAACAATTAACCTACATTTGACCGTCTTTTAATAATAATGATTTTTTATTTCTCCACTATATAGTAATAATATATTCGTTAAACAATAATTGTTCAACTTGAATTAGTATCATGATAGTATCAAAAAAAAGTTAAGCAAAGATGGTTCTCAAGACTCTACAACTTCGTTCGTGTACTCGTATACATAATGTATCTACATGAATAGATATTAACGACGAATATATGCAAGTTAATTACTTCCTCACCTGTTGCAGGTTCTGACTTTATTCATTCAAGTTCTACATAGATATAACGTCACCGATCAATCAACGTTTTACCTTAAAACTATCGGATAATAACATTTTTGCGCATCATTATATTCTTTTCCTTTAAATGCGTCTATATACTCACTTCTCGTTCATTTGTGGAATAACCGATTCCCAAGTTGGGCATTGCTCTGAGAATGGCAACTAATGACTGTATCGTATTGCTATAGACAACGGGTCTGTACTGTTTAAAGTCTTCTGGCGTAAATCCACTCTCGTGAATGATTCTGAAAAATAAAAAATTATATAAATACAATAGTAAATAAATTACAAGTTTCGATATAATAAATGCAAAAATGGGAAATGAATGAAGAAAAAAAAGATGTAAAATTAATGAAATAAATTTCAAGTAAGGTGGAATGTATTCATAATTGTTATTTATTTATTTATTTATTTATTTATTAAAAGGTTCATTCACAAAATCCGATCTAATGAAGCAAGTTTATCAAGTATTGTGTAATATATTGGTGTTCATCATGTAGAGTATATACTACATAGAAAAATCGTCGCGTGTCTATGCTAAAAGTACATACTTCTCATAGTCATCTAGCTGCTACCTCACCTCAAGTGGTTCCGTACACATTTCTCTAACGTAACGTGTGAATATCGATTTTGTAAGGGGCGCACAAGGAGGATGAGACGGCAACAGTTTGTTCGAACAGTCATGAGTATAAGGGGTCAAAGCACATATACAGACGTGCAAGCACACGGCCAAGGTGTGAAGGTCAATTTTGCAATGAAATTTCATTCTCTAAAATTTATTTATTAGGCAACTATTGTTTTTTCGTCTTTTTCGATTTACTAACATATAATTTTATTATTAAAGTTATACTCACTTCATCTGCTTCACGATTGTACTCTTGCCGGATTCACCAGCACCTGTAAATCAATAAAAATAATATTTGATAAAATCAATAAATATAATATATTGAGATTATAAAAGGGTGGAAAAAAAAAAATTATGGACTGAGACATAAAAGATTGGTGAAGAATATTCAAGATGAAATAGTTCATGAAAATTTCCGTTATATGACAAGTAACTGAAATTCATATTATTTTATGAGCGGATATGACGTAAAAGCGGAACCTGCTTTCCTGCTCCAACTCACTCTTGCTCATATTTTTTTATCTCGTTCTTTTACATTCTCTATTCCCCTCAATTCAAAAGCTCTAGTAGTTAAGTAGCCGCCTATAATGACTCTATCTGTGTCGCCTTATTTATTGCTACATTATGATCATCGACAATTTTGCATTAAATGAAGTACAAAATTATTTAATATTTGTGTGAATATTTCGGATTCGCTGATGAGCAATAAATAAAATATTTTCATTGGATTCCGAAATAATTGGCAAATATATTTGAGTTTATATTTGTTTATTTAATCGTGACCTTCCGAAATTCGGTAGGAATACTAATTAATGATAATTAATATTGAATTTGTTTTCAATCTCGTAGTAACACACTGTGAAATTGTAATGACCTGTAAAAAACTAAACAATTATTATCGTGAAGGAAAGAGAAATTAAAAATGTGCTTAGAGATTAATTTATGGCGGAAAAAAAGGAATAAAATAATATGTAAGAAATAATTTTTGCAAGATTTATCAATTTTTTTCTTTTCACGGCATAACACCAGATTTATTCGAGCGGAAATGAATTTTTGTTACGGGTTCCCTCGAAATTTTTTGTCCCTCAAAAAAAA